>LGSN01000294.1:0-37749 GCA_001314375.1 Phytophthora podocarpi | reverse complement strand
TGGGCGGCGCGATCGGCGGAGGAGTGTACATCGGAATGGTGGAGCACCACCACCCGCGCGACTGCAAGCACCCGCTCGACAACTGAAGTTAATAATGTTTGATGTATCTACGTGTATCTACGTTGCAGCTATTCCAGTTCAATGAATGCTTTTTCGTTTCTCTAATGCCCCCACCATGCAGTTCGGCGTAGTGTTGTGGCCGTGCTCACGGATGCCACGCTGCCGCGTCAACTGTGTTACATGTAGTGACTTCGTCACGTTTTTATCCTGGAAGGAGTCTTGGTCAGGCTATCAATCGTCCACCATGGCAGCCATGGTGGACGATTGATGGCACGCGTCGAGCCCAGATCACCGCCGGTGATTCAAGACCCGCGTGACTGCAACCTCGGACCACACTATCGAGGCCACCGTGGCTAACGAGGTTCCATGCAGCGCTGCTGACGACAAGCCGCAGGTGATTGACAGTCAAGTTGACCGCCGCGACGTACTACGGCGGCTAATCAAAACTGAAGCAGTATCCACCTCTCGATGAGACCGCCGGTAAAGTGTCGAGACCGCCGACAAGTCTCACTTGACATCGAATGGAGCTCTATGCTTCAAAACACTGCGTCGCTGCTGATCAAGCTCCGTTCGTGTCAATCCAGTGCGTCGGCAGATGGCGATCGAAACGGGCACCATTGGCTGCGGCGCACTGCGCTTGGGAGTGCAGACAGCACAAATGGGGTTTGCAGCTGGCAGCGACTTCACGCCGGTTTGTTCGCTCGTCTCCAGCATCACCGCAAATCGCCCCAATCTTTGTCGGGTTTGCCATTCATAGAGGAAAACGAAGACGAGCACAGTGGTTGAACTTCAAGCGATTCGGGTGTTGTCAACATTTCTGCCGTCTCTCGCTTGACATCTCCGTCGCCTCGAAGCGCCGATCGAGCAGCTCATTTCCCGTTTCGCAGTGTCGGCCACAGCGCTTCTTCCGTCCTCACTCAACTTTAATCAAGCGTGGTGCAGTAATGTTGGGCGACAACGACAAGATCGAGAGCGGGTACGTCGGCGTGCAAGGACCAGACGTGCACATGAACCTCGAGCCCGCCAAGCCGTACCAAGTTAAGTCGACGCTGCTACGCGAGTGCATGGCCGAGTTCTTGGGCACGATGGTCATGATCATGTTCGGAGACGGTGTCGTGGCCCAGGTCGTGCTCGGCGAAGGCACCAAGGGCGAGTACATCAACATCAACTTGTGCTGGGGGCTCGGCGTGCTCTTCGGCATTCACGTGTCGGGTGGCGTCTCGGGTGCCCACCTGAACCCCGCAGTAACCACCACGCTGGCGTGGTTCGGCCGCATGGAGTGGAAGAAGGTCCTGTACTACGTCATTTCGCAGATCCTCGGCGCCTTCGTGGCTGCGTTCATTGTCTGGGTCGTGTACTACCCGATGTTCAATGTGCTTGATCCCGAAAAGACCTCGACGCAGGGCGTGTTTGCCACGTACCCGTACAGCAACGACGTCCCGGTTGGTACGTGTTTCTTGACTGAGGTGGTGGGCACGGCGCTGCTCATGGGCTGCATCTTCGCCATTGGTGACGAACTCAACAAGCCTGCCAACCCGTACACGCAGCCTGGTGCTGTGGCTCTTCTCGTGGTGGCCATTGGTATGGCTTTCGGTATGAACTCCGGCTACGCTATCAACCCGGCGCGTGATTTCGGTCCGCGCTTCTTCTCGTGGATCGCTGGCTGGGGGTCGGAGGTCTTCACGCTGCGTGACTCCTACTTCTGGGTGCCGATTGTCGGCCCGCTGCTTGGCGGACCCATTGGCGCTGGCATCTACGTCGGTCTCATCGAGCACCACCACCCACGCGAGTACAAGCACCCGCTCGAGGTTAGTAAGCGTCAACGCAGTGTAGCTGAGGGCTGTATAGTATAGCTAATCATGTTGCGTTACTCCTATCGACTAGCCCAACGGGTCAGATGATGTTTTGTTTTCTTGTCCATCTTGCGTTACAGCGCTTGCATGTGGCACGACACGTGAAACTCGAACTGAGCTCGTGGACGTGCACTGCGTACTACGTAGTATTAGTTGTCACGAGCAAGTTGCAAGTGAAGCGCATGATGGATGTTCGCGTTTCCTGTGGCTGCAGCTGCATAGGTCAATGCCAAGGATCCTGTGCATCCAAGCCTTGGATGATCCAAGCTGCCGATATTCACCGTATGCCTGATGCCGTGCACTCTTACCGCGAGCAGGTGTCGTGTTCTATCCAAGCCTGCAGACTTGCTGGAATCTGTATAACTAGCCCATTGAGATCAGAACGGCTGGCTAGACAAATGCACGGATCACCTGTAGTCCGGGGCAGGTGGAAATGGATCGGATGGCTTTGTTGTCAACCTGAAAAAGAGCACGAGCTCTATGGGTCTAACCTTGGCGGCACATTACATGCATATGGTGTGCCCACTGCTGCTGCTCTTGCTAGTACTGTAGCAGCTCCTACATTTGTTGCGGTGGGAGAGCACTTCTGCCTGATAGCACTCACTGCATCATTTTCCGTTTTACGGCGTTCTCCACAGTCCGTCGTATTCTATTGCGTCCTTCAAAGGACTTGCAATCGTTCACTTGACCACGTTATGATTCGCGACAGCTTGGACAAGATGGAAACGATGCTTCGAGGCAGCATGGGCAAGATGGACAGCAATTACCTGGCCGAGCCCGACGTGGCCATGATGTCAACCGAGCCGGCCCCCGCAGGCGAGTACCAAGCCAAGTCTCCACTATTCCGCGAATGCATGGCCGAGTTCCTCGGCATGTTGGTCATGATGTCGTTCGGCACCGGAGTCGTCACCCAAGTCGTGCTGAGCGAAGGCACGAAAGGAGATTTCCTGAGCATTAATTTGTGCTGGGGCCTCGGGGTCCTCTTTGGCATCCACGTCTGCGGTGGCGTCTCGGGCGCGCACTTGAACCCCGCGGTGACTGTCACGTTGGCATTATTTCGCCGCTTCGAGTGGAAGAAGGTCCCGTTCTACGTGTTAGCTCAACTGCTAGCGGCTTTCACTGCCTCGGCCATTGTTTACATGGTGTACGCCCCGCTGATCAACGTCGCCGACCCACACAAGGCTGACACGCAGAGGATTTTTGCCACGTACCCCTACAGCGACGACGTTCCCGTCGGCACTTGCTTCTTGACGGAGGTCGTGGGCACTGCTCTGCTCGTCGGCTGCCTCTTTGCCATTGGAGATGAAATGAACAAACCTGCCAGCCCTTTCACGCACCCAGGGGCGGTGGCACTTTTGGTGGCGGCGATCGGAATGGCCTTCGGTATGAACACCGGGTACGCTATCAACCCGGCACGCGACCTTGGCCCGCGCCTCTTTTCGCTGTGTGCAGGCTGGGGGTCAAAGGTGTTCACCCTGCGTGACTCGTACTTCTGGGTACCGATCGTAGCCCCGTTGCTAGGGGGTCCGATTGGCGCCGGCATGTACGTCGCTCTGGTGGAGCAGCACCACCCCGTCAAGTACAACCACCCACGCGCGTAGGTGTCCGTAGTTGTAGTAATCTTGTCGTCTGTAAGGTCCAGTAAAGCTGCGTTGGTTGCGTTTGAAAGATATCGCTTTGTGTTTGCCTTGCCGTTCACAAGGAAGTGAGGCCAGGGATCCGTAGTGCTGAGTTGAACTCCGGGAGTTGTGTCTTTGGCAGGAGGAGACCCCCTCTTCGCGTTGAAGTTCAACGGCATGTCTGGATGCGTGAGCTCTGCTGTGTGTGCACCTTGGGCAATGTTAGGGCACAATCACTTTCAGGTAAGTGAGCAGGGGCATCGAGCATCCTGAGCTTGTGCCGTTGAAGTTGTACTGGATCAAGTCTGACTCCTGAAGATCGCGAGAGCTCCGACAGTCCGTCGCGGTGGGAATCATGGGTGTGGCCGCCGCCTCGAGTCATGCGGAGTGTGTTTCATTGCAGCCCCATGATGACCATGATGGTCCGACCGTTGACTCGACAATGCCGGTGTTCGAGCTGCTTTGCACTGCGTTGCTCAGCATTATCGCCCGCATGGACGTGCTTGCTTGCATGCTTAGAGCAAACCTAGGCAGAAATCTCGCCGCGCTTTGGTACCGCGGACACGTTGATCTCGAAAAGCTGCAAGCAAAGCCAACTTCAATCTCCAGGAACTGTTGACTCGACACTTTTCGCTAGACGTCCCCGATCACAGCCAACTATCGTCTCGATAATCGTGGGATCCGCAGCCAGAGCTTCAACGCAGATATCGTTCATGGATCGCAAGACCAGGCAGAAGAAATCCAAGCGCACATGATGACTTGATGGCTTGATCGACGTCGTCGTGCTGGTTTAACATAGGGAAGAAAATATCTTCCAAGACATGCAACGAAAGAGATGCACGAGCAAATGCAGTGCAACTTGCACTACAAGCGAACTAGAGAAGGAAGAACTTTGGATTCTTCATGTTAGCAACTGCACACGCAGGAAACGATTCAACTGTCTTACATGCACGGCATATTCGCTCCGAATGCGCCATATTCAACACCTTAGAAGTGGAACTGCTCGCCGTGCTTGCGCACAACCGTCGCCTTCTGCGGGTGGTGGTGGCCGACGAGCGCCACGTAAACGAGGCCTCCGAGCGCGCCGCCGACGGTCGGGCCCACGATCGGCACCCAGAAGTAGTAGTGGTTGAGCGAGAAGACGTGCGAGCCCCAGCCGGCTGTGAGCATCATGAGGCGCGGGCCAAAGTCGCGTGCTGGGTTGATGGCACAGCCGGTGTTGACGCTGAAGGCCATGCCGATTCCGACAACCAGCAGCGCCACGGCACTGGGGGCGCTGAATGGACTGGCCGGTCGGTTGTGCTGGTCCAGCACGGCGAAGATGCCGCCCACCAACAAGGCCGTCGCGAACATCTCGGTCAGGAACGCAATGAAGTTGGACACGTACTCGTTCGGGTACGTCGCGAAGATGGCGTGTGTCGTCTCGCGGTCCGGGTCGGCGACGTTGAGCAGCGGCCGGTACAGCACGTAGATGAACAGAGCAGCTAGGTAGGCGGCCAGCGTCTGTGCGGCCACGTAGCCAGGCACCTTCTTCCACGGGAACATGCCGAAGAGCGCCGCGGTGGTCGTAATGGACGGGTTCAGGTGCGAGCCCGAGACGCCGCCGGCAATGTGGATGCCGAACAGCACGCCGATGCCCCACCCGAACACGATCTGCGTAAAGTCGCCGTACTTGCTCTCGCTCAGAATGGACTGGCACGTCGCGCCCAAGCCGAAGCTCATCATGACGAAGACGGCCACGAACTCGGCGAAGATTTCGCGCAGGAACGGGTTCTTGAGGGCAAACCGGCTCGGGTTGACGATCGGACCTCCGCCATTCACCGCCGCCTCGTGGGCTTCGAGGTCCATGTAGCCGTGCTCGGTCTTGTCCGCGTGTGAAGGGGTCGCCATTGTGGAGAGCTGCCGCTTGTCTGGAATGGAAGTGTCGGGGCCCTCGGAGGTGAATTCGGAAATGAACTTCCGCGATCGCGGCGCGGGCTGTGAGTTGGCTGTTCCTTGAGTCAGCTGGCGATGGCAGACAAGGACGTCCTAACGTTAGGCCTTAATCCTCTCGTTTGACAAAGATTAAACCGCCCGCCTTACCACCAGTAGCAATCGGTCACGAACCATGTTGAAGTTCAATGGCTCTGTAGAGGTCCATTTGGTCGTCGTCCACTGGAGACTTTGCTCTCATTTGTATCTCGCGCCTTGACAGGTCAACTTCAAGCACGTTCTGGACGTGGGGATGCCGGCGGGCTTAGAATGGACGGTGAGAACTGCTGAAGAGCAGCCGTAGTCGAGTTGAGCTTGGCGAATAGCGGTATCAGCACAACTAGAGTAGCGTCACAGACTGGCAGTTGTAGATATTCATCGGCACTCGTGCTCATTCACCTGAGCGACAGCCACCTGGCTACGGCCAAGACAAGCTTCGAGCGCCGAGCAGTGCAGCGCCACACAGACTCTCCTCTTGCAGGAACCGGCAAGGCGTGCAATGCCAGACAGGCTGCATTCCTGCACGGTACCACCAGCGGTCCTCCACACCCGAGCGATGACTTAGCACTGCTAGCCACGAAGGCACAGCATGGCATAATCAACCTGCTGCGGCCATTATAGCAGTGGAAGTGCTACATCCTCTAGGTAGCCACACCAGCTTTCCAGTCGCTTCAAGCTGCCACCGTGGAGAATTCGGATCGGCGTGACTGGCGCGCGTCGATCGGCATCGACTCAGGCGAGGAGAAGCAACTTGCCACCATCCACGTTGAAGCTGCTTGGCACCTTCGCACCGCTTCGCTTCATGGCATCGCTCGCGCTCCCAGCGCCAGTCGTCGGCTCGAAAAGTGTTGACGTTGACAGTTCCGGCGGCACCACGCGAGACGCCATGAGTCATGACTGGCACTGCTCAAAAAGGCACCTTCAACATCGGCCGGACATGGGTTCGCCCCACCGCAGCAAGACGCCGCGCATGTAAACCACGTTGGGCTTCAAATCACAATTGCCAGGAGCTCAAGGCAATGCCAACGCCATGGAAGGAAGGACGCAAGCTGTCTGGGACACCATCATTCCAACTACCGTAGGCAAACCATCCAAGCAGCCACCGAAAATGTGTTGACGTTGACAGTTTTTTACCCGATGAGCTGCCGCTCCAACACTCACAAGTTCAGGAAGTCTAGCGAGTTGAGTATCAACGAGAGCTCCACGCCACCAAGTCGTCTCCTCCAAGAACGATTCAGCGAGCTTATCTAACTGAGCCTTGATGTCCGCCGAGCAGCGCCGCACAACGAGCCAACATCGTTCAGAGCCCCCCCCCTGTGTTGTAGTCATGCTTGAGGATCTCGCTGTATAGCGGCCCCTTCGTTCTGCATCCGGCCCACAAGAGCGTCGCACTCGGTCACAGCCTTCGTTTAAGCGAAACCCCTCCCTCTGCGGGTGCTACCGTATTATAAGCTTACAGCCAGTAGAGAACGATGGCAAAAGCAGTCGCTCAATTACTCTTCCGCTTCACCCCTTTTTGCACTCAAAAATTGAGCTGAGACCTAAAAATTGACAAAATAGGGTATATCCACACTACCGTAGATTATCGCCCTTCAAGTGCTAAGCGAAAAGCTCGGGCTAGCCATGTCCCGCCACCGCAACGTTCGCAACCGCGCGTACTCGTACGAGGACGAAGGCAATACCCACGCAATCCTCTATAGCGTATGTTGCTCCCTCTCACACGTCTATCCCTCCCCGTTAATGCCGCTCAGATTATGATGAATACTTCGACGACTACGAGCCCAATTCCCCCAACTCCAGTACGCAAAAACAATCTTGCCACACATAACACCCATATCCTAAAAAGAATGCCACATTTACTAACCCAAAGTGCCATATTTAAACTTGCCTTCGCCATGCAGACGAGTTCATGTACCGCCGGGACTCGCCCAGCCGCCAGCGGTCCGTCTTCTCCTTCGTGCAGCAGGACAAGACCGAGTCGGAGCAGGAGCTGAGCAGCGCCAGCGTTGAAGACCCTGGAGATGCCGAGATCCTGGAAGCCTTGGTGCCTCAAGTGCAGCAGGCTGTGGGCAGCAGATTCTCGGCCCAGCAGATCACCCAGGAGCTCCGCAGCGCCAACTATGACCTGGACAAGACGGTGGTGGCTCTGCTGGAGAAGGGCAAAGCTCCGGTCGCAGCCGGTGGCGTGCTGCCGTTGCAGATCCAGATCCCCAGACTTGAAGCAGTGGCTCTGGCCATTGGCAGTGAGGAGAAACAGGAGCCCAAGCCCAAGAAGGAGATCGTGATGCCTGCTCCGGCCAAGGGCAAAGCTATGGCTATTGGTGGAGCAATGCCGTCACCATTTTCTAAGAAGACGGAGGAGGAGAAGAAGGCTCCGCGGATGTCGGCGACGGATGCGGCCAATGCTGCACCGACGATCTCGCGTGCACAGACGCAATTTACACCAGCGGAGAAGAAGGCTTTTGAGCGTGCCGAGTTGAAGACCCAGGAAAAGGCGGCGACGCTGGAGGAGGAGGCGCGCAGTGGAGGCAAAACCAAGATCAGCATGGTGGTGATTGGACATGTCGATGCTGGCAAGAGTACCATTACTGGTCACTTGCTGTACAAGCTGGGCTACGTGAGCAAAAGGCTCATGCACAAGTACGAGAAGGAATCGCGCGAGGCTGGCAAGTCGTCCTTTGCTTACGCCTGGGTCATGGATGCTGACGAGGAGGAGCGCTCGCGTGGTGTCACTATGGACGTGGGCACGAGCCACTTCGAGACGGCGACCAAGCACGTGACATTGCTGGATGCACCAGGACACCGCGACTTCATCCCGAAGATGATTGCGGGAGCTGCGCAGGCAGATGTTGCTGTGCTGGTCGTTCCAGCGGTGACCGGCGAGTTTGAGGCAGCATTTGAGAACTCGGGCCAAACCAAGGAGCACACACTACTTGTGCGAAGTCTTGGCGTCTCGCAGATGGTCGTGGCAGTCAACAAGATGGACATGGTGGGTTTCTTGCGGTTGAAATTAAGGACTTCAGTGATCGCTCCGCTTACACTCACGTTCATGTTTCATAGGTCAACTGGGATAAGGAGCGCTTTGACAACATCGTGAAGTCGCTCTCCACATTCCTCCAGGGCGCAGGTTTCCGCCCGAAGAATCTGCGTTTCGTGCCCCTCAGTGGCATGACTGGCGCCAATCTGGAAAAGACTGGTGGAGCCAAGGAATGCTCGTGGTACTCGGGTCCCTCGCTGGTCGATGCTATCGGTAAGTGGCCAATATTTGCGTACGATATGTGGTTGCTGACGGGTGTCTGACGTTTTATATTGCCATGGCATGCAGATACCTTTGCTCCCCCCCAGCGCCAGATCGCCAAGCCTTTCCGAATGACGGTCTCAGACGTGTCTAAGTCCATGAGTCTGGGCCAAACCATCTCAGGCCGCGTTTACGCTGGTGCTGCGGCGGTGGGCGATTCTGTAAGTTTTCTGCTTGCATTAAGAAATCTGTTGAGCGACGCTGCATTTATCTGACATATTACTGTTGTTGCAGTTCCTCTTGATGCCAATCGGACTACCTCTGACGGTAAAAGGTGAGTACTTCGAGCGAGGCTTGGTGAAACTTTCGTGGTCGTTGCATGTACTCATCAGTATACTGGCCGTTTCAATGCTGCGTTGTGAGAGCAGGAATGGAACAAGACGGCGAGACCTGCACACTTGCTCGCGCTGGAGATACGATCGAGATGGGAGTCACCGGAATCGATCCGTCGGCATTAACGTATGGACAATGCTTTACCAGGATTGCGTGCTTGAATCTAACTGGGTTGTCCCTGTGTGTATGTACCGGTATGCGCGTGCTTACAGTACTAGCAGCATTCTGTGCTCTATATCGTCGCCAGTGCGACTCGCCAAGAAGTTTGAGGCCAAGATCATGACGATGCCAGCGGTGGAGGTTCCGCTGGTGAAGGGAACGTACGTGACGATCCACATGCACAACGTGGATGAGCCTGTGAACATCACACGGTTGGTGAGCATCTTGAGCAAGACTGGTGAGGTAGAGAAGAAGAAGCCGCGTTGCATCACCCGCGAGCGCTCGGCCGTGGTGCAAATCACGTGCCATCGCAAGATCTGCCTCGAGGAGTTCGCAAACTACCGTCAGCTCGGGCGCTTCACGCTGCGTGATCGCGGCAAGACGCTGGCTGCCGGCATCATCACGCAGATTATCGTTTAGTGGAAATGACACACTCGCACGCACCGCCATAGATCAATCGATAAGGACAACGAGAGACGGAGTTGGACTGAAATGTGACACAAAGCCCCCCAAGCAATTTTTATTTGTTCCTTTGATGTAGACTCTGTAGCGTGTTCTCGTCTACTCCTTGAGCTCTGCGAGTTCGCCGTCCTCTTGCAGCTGCTGCACAATGTCCAGCCCGCCGATCAGCTCGCCGTTCACGTAAAGCTGCGGGAACGTGGGCCAGTTCGAGTACTTTTTGAGCCCCTGACGCACGCTGTCGTCTGTGAGGATGTCGAAGTAGTCGTACTTGAAGCCCTCGCCGTCCAGGATGTCCACGAGCTTGCGGCTGAATCCACACTGCGGCTGCTTGGGCGTTCCCTTGATGAAGATCATGACGCGCGCGCGGTTGATCAGCTGCTCGTACTTGTTCTCCTTCTTGGCCTTCTTCTCCACGTCGAGCTGCTCGCTCAGGTCGCCGTCCTCCGCCATCTCGTTCAAGATGTCCAGCCCGCCCACGAGCTTACCCTTGACGTACAGCTGCGGGTACGTGGGCCAGTCGGAGAACTTCTTGAGACCTTGACGCACCTGCTCGTCACTCAAGATATCAAACGAGCTGAAGGCGATCTGATGGTCGCGCAGCAGCTTGACCGTCTTCTTACTGAATCCGCACTTGGGTTCCGACGGCGTGCCCTTCATGAAGAGCAGCACGGGCGCCGAGTTCACGAGCGCACGCAGACTCTCCTGGAATGCTGCTTCCGCTTCCTCCACGTTCTTGGTCAAGCCCAGTTGCTCCACGATCGATCCTTCCGACTTCATCTCCTTGACAATGTCCAGGCCGCCGATCAAAGAGCCGTTCACGTAGAGCTGCGGGAAGGTGGGCCAGTTGGAAAACTGCTTCAAGCCCTGACGCACCTCGTCGTCGTTGAGGATGTCAAAGGTGCCGAACTGAACCTTCTCTTCGTTCAGCAGCGCCACCATCTGCCGACTGAAGCCGCACTTGGGCTCCGTCGGGTTGCCCTTCATGAAGAGCATGACGGGCGAGGCGCTGATGAGCTTCTTAAGACGGTACTGCAGCGCCTCGTCCAGAGGCTTGGTGGTCTCTTCGGCCATCGGCGTCGACGCGGAGGCGTTGGAGTTGCTGCTCTTTGCCACACTCTTGCTCAGCACGTCCACGCGCTTGGCCAGCTCCGCCACGTTGGCGCCCTCCAGTTTGTCCAGCACGGCGCGGCCCTGCGCGACAACAAAAGTGGGTACAACTGCGATCTGGAAGCGCTCCGAGAGCTCGGGCAGCTCCTCCGCCGCCACCTTGAGGAAGCGGATGCGCGGGTGGAGCGTCGCCAACTGCCGCACCACCACGTCCAGCTGCCCGTTGGGGCGACAGGCCTCGTGGAACTCGGCCCAGAAGAAGGTCACGGACAGAGTGGACTCGCGCGCAGTCGCCTCGTCGAACTGCGCCGCGCTCTGCACGCTCACCACGCTGCCAGTCACCGCCGCCATCGTCGTCTTCAAAGCAAGTCGTTGTTTGTGTGCTCCGAACGTTAAATGAGGTTGACTTTGTGTATAGAACACCACATTTGATTAAACGCTGATTGCGTAGTCAAGGCATAATTTAGGCATTTTGAAAGCAAGAGAAATGTTTGGTCCTTCCCATTCGGAGTATAAATACTTTTATCCTCAGTTTCGTCTACAAAATGGCAAAATAATGGCTATCTATCTGCGCTGCTCGGTTGTCTTGCTCGATCTGTCTATCTGTCAGCCCCTAGCTCTGCCGCTGCGCTGCACTGTGTCGCTGCTCACGGTACTTACAGCTCATGGCGCTCGAGGATCACGAAAGAGTCCTCGAGATTGGCGTTAGCGCGGATGTTGCCGACGCTGGTGGCTGCACGGACCGGCGTGGCGCGTGGCATCGGCGGGCGTTCCAATCTCATGGACGCACTCATTTCATCAGCCTGCACTGCCCACCGAGAGGAGATGAAGTAGGTCGAGCTAGCGTTGGCGGGGGCTTCCGGCAGTCCAGCACCTGTCTGCAGCTCCAGCATCACGTAGTCACTCGGGATCTGCGCTGCGTCGGTCTCAACAACTGTCGCCACGGGGATATCGCCCTCACCTGCCTGTTCCCCCTCCTCCTCTGCACGGTTGCTCTCCACCTCCAACTGCTTGGCAGGCGGCAGAAAGTCACCGACAGCTTCGACCGCCACCGGGACTCCTGCTCTCTGTCTCCTCTTTGCCCTTTTCTCCTCCTGTAGCTGCTGTTCTTCTCTCTTCGAACTTCTCCCCGTATAGTCCCTCTCCTCCACGAAGAACGCGCTCTGACTCAAGCCCTTCTCAGGCTTCTCCAAACTTCCGGAGCTGGCTCCATTCCACCGCACACTGTCGTCTTTCCGGTAGTTGAACAACGACCGACTCATCTGCTCGTAGAGACTTTCGTTCGTCACCTGAGCTGCCGGGACCTCCACAGCTGTAGGCGTCGCTATCCCGTCCACTGACAGTGTCGGGAACACCAGCCCCATGGGCTCCACCGGCTCTGGAGACACGTTCGGGTTCACCTCCGGCCGCACGTGAATCCGCTTCTGGCCGCGCACTTTCTCCACGTCGATCACGTGCAGCACCAGCGCCTTGTCCGGACAGTCAAAAGTCTCTTGCAGCGCGCGCTGCAGCACCGTGTTGGAGCTCACAGACACGTAGCGCCGCTCGCCGTCCTCGTCTCCGGGCACTTGGAGCAGCAGCGCGATGCGCATCTCGTCGCCCACGCGGTCGCGCGCCAGGCGACGCAAGAACGTCAGCCCAGCTGCGAAGAGGTACCAGGCGTCTACAGGCACCGGCTCGGCGTATGATTGCTCTGGGAACGTCACGAAGCAGGACGAGCGCACGACGTCTGCGCTGGCCGGCCCGCCCCCCATGTTACGTATAAGGCTGAGTATTGGATAATGCAGAGGAAGCGGCACTGCCTTCTTCCGACCTTATTATTTAGAGAATGAGTGGTACAGTGTACCTGGACTTGAAATTGCACGTGTCGCAGAGATCGATTCTCGAAGTTTTGCTGAAGCGACATGATCGGTATAGAGTTTGTTTGGTAGGTTGAAAATGGTTGAGATATGTATAGTGGTTTCGGCGGGGAATAAGGTTTCAGATAGGAAAGTAAAGGAGACGGTTTGTTGTTAGGCGAAGCTTATTTTAGAATTTTTGGAATTCACGAATCCTGCTTCGGTTATTCTTGTGGTTGTTCATGCTTCTGCTAGTCGAAAGCATTGTTTTCCGGGGTAAAGGCAATACGAGGCCTTACACAAGACCATACTCACGAAATTCTCTCCAAAAGGCAATGTCTTCTCTACCACCTGGATCGAAATTTGAAGCTGCTGCATTCCTATTCATGTTTCGGTTGCTGGAATGGCATGGGGGTGCACCCAGATGTACACCGAAATGAACACGCAATTTCTGACTGGGCTAATTGCCGCCACAACTTATTGAACCTGCACCCTGCTAACTTAGTTAGATCATTTTCGGCAGCATGCCACCGAAAACTTCAAACCGGGAAGGTAGCACAGCTCAGTAAAGCTCTACCTACTTTTGCTATCAATCAAACGTGAAATCTGTACATCTTGAAGCTGAAAGGTGAAGACCAAGTCCGCCAAACTTGCTGTTCTCGCATCCGTCGTATACCTTAGTGACTCAATAGCTCATAACAATGGTTACACCTTCGCGTTGTAAACTCGTCGGAAGACCTATCGATACTCGGCAGTCACGACGACCATCGCGGCGCTGGTTCTCCTAAACTCAACTTTTACGATATAAGAGCAATTCTATGTACGAAAACACCATAATCGGCTGTCGAACCGGTCTCCTGAACCGCGGACCGCTGCGGGGTAGGGCGGATTTTCACTTGCGCTCCGTATACTTGACTCGATCGTCGTATGCCAAAAGCCTCCTACCCATTCATTTGGCGGCGCCTTCCAGGCTCGACCCGCACTCTTCGCTCGAATTCATCCTCGGAAACTCTCTCAACATGGCGGAAGTTGCAACTGAAGTGAAGCTCTTTAACAAGTGGTAGGTAGCAGCTCGTAGATGCAACATTCAGAGGCGTGTGCAAGTGCATCGTCACCGCGAGACAGCAGGGCGTCGTCGGGTGTAGGTTTGGTCAGGTCTAGCGCAGTGTGGCCTCTCCAGCACTCGCCCAAAGCCACCTCGAATCCACGTCCAGGCACAAATAAAGAAAATAGTACCGTACCGTACAGGAAGCTAATGCAGGTCTCGTACTTTGTAACAGGTCGTACGATGACATCAGCATCGCGGCGGACATCTCCCTGGAGGACTACATTGCCGTGAAAGGCAAGGCCGCCACGTTCCTGCCGCACACGGCGCAGCGCTACCAGAAAAAGCGCTTCCGCAAGGCGCAGTGCCCCATCACGGAGCGTCTGGTGAACGCGCTGATGCGCAAGGGCCGCAACTCGGGCAAGAAGCTCAAGGCCACGCGCATCGTCAAGCACACGCTGGAGATCATCCACCTGCTCACTGACAAGAACCCGCTGCAGGTGGTGGTGGAGGCCGTCATCAAGTCGGGCCCGCGCGAGGACTCGACCCGTGTCGGCTCGGCCGGTGTGGTGCGTCGCCAGGGCGTCGATGTGTCGCCCTTCCGTCGCGTGAACCAGGCTCTGTACCTGATCGCCACGGGTGCCCGCGAGGCGTCGTTCCGTAACGTCAAGACCATCGCCGAGTGCCTGGCCGACGAGCTGATCAACGCGTCCAAGGGCTCGTCCAACAGTTACGCTATTAAGAAGAAGGACGAGATCGAGCGTGTGGCGAAGGCCAACAGATAAGCGGCGAGTGCGTGGACGTTGGGCGAGGGGTGCCTGGAGCACAAGGCTGCTTCTGGTATAGCAGAAGGGAGACGAACATACAGCCAGGGATCGCGGACAGTGACTGGGCAGCAGGGACGCACTTTTTGGTCGTTCTGGCCGGTGTTTTGGCTGCGTGGCTTTTGTCTTCAGGTTTTTACCAACTTCTGCCGCCTTCGACGACGAGAACATGACGAACCGATTAAGGACCGACTTCCTTTTATTCTGCTTCATTGCCTGGAATAAAATGTGATACACCGAGTTGTTGAGAGCACGAAACCCCGCGTTGTTTTCTCCTGTTTCTGGTGATGTCTTGGGATGACTTGCTTCACAGTGTTGTGTGTATTGAGGTTGCTGCTGCTGCAGGGTATTTAGTCGAGGACGCCTTCCAAGTCGACGTCTGCCTTACCAGCGCGGAGCTGCTTGATGATGGCCTTGAGACGGTTCACCTGCTCGCTCTCCGAGTTCTTGTTGGCGTTGTTCGTGATGAGCTTCACACGCGACGCGTACGTGAGCGAAGTCACGGTCTCTTCCTGGAGAAATGGACGACAGACAGGAACGCGTGAGCATGGACAAACATCTTCGTAGCCATCCAAGACAAAGCCAAGACGTGCAGCCGTACTTGGTTGTAGTCAGCTGGCGAGATGTTGACGAACATGAGCTACAACAAGGGAGCGATACGATTAATACCCTCAGGCACCACCGACACGTGCTAATTGGCGACAGACTCACCGTCTTGGCATTGCCACCGAGAGAGTCCTGCATCAACTGAGTCAACTGTCGACACAAAAGACACCAAGCGAGCGTTAGGCCTGGACTTTTGACAATCGCCTTGGTGGTTCCAGGTTGCCTTGTTGTTGCGATAGGGGATGAACTTCTCGTTTGTCGACAGCGCCGAGATCACGTCTCCCAGAGCTGCGAGACACGAGAATCATGGAATTCACACGACTATGAGTATCCGAAGAGAGGTTTGCCTCAAGAGCTGGCTTCGTGCGCGAAACTTACCGCTGAGACTCTTGTTGATGGCCTGAGCCTCCTTGAGGCGCTCGGCGGTGGCGCCAGTCTTGCCTGCGCGCTCCGAACCTGCCAGGTCTACGAGGCTGAGCTTGCCGATTGTGGTGGATTTAGTGGTTTTGTTGTAGCTCTCCACCAGCAGCGAGAAGATGGAGTGACTGCGACTGCTCTCGGCGTTCATCTTGGTAGCACCGACCTGACGCTTCTTGTTGGCGGCCTCGAACATCCTCAGAGTTTGTTCAGGAGACGAACATTTCTTGAGTGTGGCATTCTGCACGACGACCATACCTTTGTCGTTCTTCTTGATCTCCAGCTTGTTGTCGTGAGCGCCTCCGCCTTCCATGAGGTGGAACAAGTCAATGAGCGTGTCGTTGTAGAGCTCCAGCATCGTGGCTTGAAAGCTCACTGAGAAGTTGACTTTCCCTTCTTCAGCCAACGCAAAGAGGTGATGAATTGTTCGAGGACTCAGCCCCGGGTCGCCGTCGCATCCAGTCATGGTGAATGTTTTGCCCGATCCGGTCTGCCCGTACGCGAAAATGCAGACATTGTAGCCGTCCACAGCGCTCTGAAGGAGATTTTTCGTGTCCTCGAACACCTGAATCTGCGTGCTCGCAGGTGAGAAGACTTGGTCATACGCGAAAGTTTTCGCTGCTCGATTGCCTCCACTAACTTCGAGCGAGAATTCGTCGATGAACTTGACGCACGTCGTACAACCACGCTCGTTTTCCGAGCCACTCATGGGGCGACATCGTGCGTACACGCGGATTTTGCCTTTCATGTCTTCGATCTGGTTGTAGTACTTCTTGCGGAGAGCCTGTTCTTCGCGGTAACTCGTTTCCAGAGTTGCGTACTGGGTCTTGGCCTCACGAAGCTCGTTGTTCAGTGGAGCTACCAGTGCTGCTTGTTCGCGCAGTTGGGTCACTTCCACTTCAAGTTGTCCGAGCTGCTTGGCCTTGCCACCGGCAACTCCGAGCTCTTTCTGCAGAGCGGCAGTCTGTTCCTGCAACTCCTGCGAAGCTTTTTGAGCAGCCTGAAGCTGTTGCGTCAGTGCTGCGACCTCCTTCTTCGCAACCTTTTCGTTCTCTTCGAGAGTCTTCTTGTGCTTCTTCTCCATGTCCGCCACGCGACGATCCGAAGCATTTCCTCCAGCGTTGCTGTTGCCACTCCCACCGCCTCCGCCGTTCGCCAATTGTGTCTCCGCTTTGGCGAGGGCTGCTTCGAGCTGCGAGATTTTGACTCGGTCAGCTTTCGTCTTGGCTTCCAGCGATCGCAACTTTTGTTTGGCATCTTCCAACGCCTTGCTGCCGCCACCTGCAGTTGCATTTATCGAGCTCTGAGGAGGAGAACTCTTTTTCTTGTGGTGTTTCGTCTCTTCATCCTTGTGCTCGGCCTTCTTCTGCTTCTTCTCCAGTATTTGCTGCTTTCGGATTGCTGCGGCGGCTGCTTTGGCTTCTTTTCGAGCATTTAAGGCGGCCAGTCGAGCTGCTGCCTGCTCTTCTCGAGCATTTAGCCATCGCTCACAACTCGCACGAACGACATCCAACTGCTTTCGAAGGGTTTGAGGACCACGAGCTGGCGGAAGACGAGCAGCCTCGGCCAAAACGCGCTTTAGCACTGGAGCTTCTTGACGTCGTTGCTTATCGTGAAGTGCGAGCAGCTCCACAATGCATTTTTCAGCGCATTTCGCGTACGTCTGGTAGCATTTTGCTTTGTCTCCACGATTAAACTGCGCTTTGCCCCGAGCTACTGCATCACCGATCACCTGAACAAGTTGAAGGGACCGTGCAGCGTCCTCCTTCGCTTCCTGGCTTTCGTCCTCTTCTGGTTCTTCCTTGTCATCGTCTACATCCTGCTCGACTGGTTCGTCTTCATCATCTTTTGCCTCAGCCGTGACGACTTCAAACTCGTCTTCGTCATAGTCGTCAACTTGTTCCTGGTCATCCAGTTCATCTACAGCCTTTGCTTCAAGATTATCCGTGGCTTTACCATCGTTAATGTCTTCCTCATCACCCACACTGCTTCTAATGGCGTCAGATTTTGCTTCACTGGGTGGAAGCAGTTCACCGTCACATTCTTCTGAGAGCTCCAAGTGCAATCGCAACTGCTCAATCACCGCTTCCAACCGAGTCTTCTCTGCTCGACGTTCCCCAATTTCTCGGGATATGAGTGCGATTTCGTCTTGAAGTTTTAGACGTTGCTGCTGCAGTTGACGGCCAAGCTCTTCCTCACGGGCTTTGGCTACTTCCTTCAGCTTTTGATCCTCTGTTAATCCTTTGGTGTTCGACTGAGAGGAATCTGAGACTGTTAGTAGTTGTGGATTTGCTGTCGGAGCGGAGGGTTCTGCTGGAATTGCTAGTATTCGTGCCTTATCAGCACTTGGCTTGTGTTCATTGTGTTCTGGTTGTCGGGAGATGTTGACCATAGCCAACTGAGTCCGAAGTTCCAGCAGCTCCTTCTCCAAGGTGACGACAGCTTCATCTTGAGCGCCAGTTGTAGCAGCATCCGTACCGCTGTCTCTGGTCGAGATGGCAGCTTCTGTGCTCATGTCCTTGGTCGAGATGGGAGAAGAGGGTGGACGCGAAGTTGCTTGTGAAGCTGGCCGTGAGCTCTTTTCACTGGTACTACGGCCACTCGTATCCTCATGAGCTGAGGCTACTTCATCGCGTTCATGCTCTTCAGCGCCCCGTTCGGCTCGGGAAGATTTTACAACTGCAGAGCCCAGTGCTGACCAACGATTTGATGCGTCGATACGCAGTGCCAACTCGCGATGTTGTTGTTTGAGAGTTAGTACGTGGGCTTTGTGAGTGCTGAAAGCTGTTTCGGCCTCTTTGAAGGCCAAATACTTCTCCTTCACCTGCGCTTTCTCCGCGATCGTCGGCTCCCTGCCGTGCTGGTCCTGGAATGCGACAAGCCACGTCTTGACTGCAGTTTTTGCTGTCTTCTTGGCTTTCGTCAGAGCCTCAAGCTTCTCTTTCGCCTCGTGCAGTGCAGCTTTTGAGCGTACAAGTGCGATGTTGCGCTCTCGAGCGACCTCGACGTCGCTTTCGTACTTGGTCTTGTCCAGTGGAAGTGTCGGAACTTCCGTGTTGACCTCTGTGGGCTTTGTTGCTTTTCTCGGTTCTTCCTCGCAGTTCTGCGTCTGCGTCGGAGCATCTGAAGTCGTCGGTGGAGATTTCCTAGACGTTCTCTCTATAGTCACAGCAACAGCGTGAACTAGCAGCTCTACCGTTTCTTGGACTGCTTGCGCTTCGATGAAGTCAACTCTCTCTCTCGCAGTTTTCAGTCGGCGCTCTAGAATTTCTTCACGGGAACCTGCAGCTTCAGCTTTGGCTTCGAGATGCCGAAGCTTCGCCTGAAGTTGTTCGGTTCGCTCTGCTTCAGCAATTTGCTGCTTACTATCGACAACGTTGTCGATGAGCGCGTAAATTAATCGTTCGACTTCCAGATTTGCCGTAAAATGCCTCCGAAGTTTGGCTTCTCGGTCCAAGAAGGCGTGATGCTGTTTCTCCATACCTGATCTCGCACTTTGAAGCTGCTCATCAACGCGCATCGCTTGCCCGTGCGCATCTTCGCAGCACATTTGCAGCTCGTTGCGAAGCTGCTGCTGAGCTCTTTCTCCAGTAAAAGCTGCTAGCCGGGACACGTGTGCGATCTCATCAAGAGCCACCTTTTGCTCTCTCGCGAAGCCGTCTTCATGAGCTTGCAGCGCACGCTCAAATTCGTTCCGCCAGACTTCATGAGCTTCTAAGTGTTGAAGGCGCTGTCTCTCCTGTTCATCAAGAAGTGCCTGCTTCCCCTTCGCGTGGAGTTCTTCACGAAGTGCACCAGCTTTCTCCAGCTCTACATACTGCTCTCGCGACTCCTTCAGCTTCGTTTCGGCTCGTTCTTTGAGCACTAGTACACGTGCTTCATGTCGGTCCCGGGTGTTTTTCTCGATGTTGCGATAGTGCTCCAGGATTTCGTGAAGTTTCTGGACTTGCTCGGCTTTCATCGCGTGCATGTCAGCCACCACTTTGCTAAGTTGTGCCCGTGCCAGCGCCACGGGGATGTAAGTTTCCTCGCGCTCCTGTGTCGGTGCTGGGGGCATCGCTCCCAGTTCCAACACTTTGCCAGCATGGAAATCCATTGTTAGCGGCAGTGGCGCTACCTGTACCAAATTCGCGGTCGAAAGTAAGGCATTACTAGTGGGCTGTCCAGGACCAGGTACTGATGGACCCGTTGTCGTTAGTGCGTGACTTGGTGTAGCCTGACCGATTCGTGGGGAACCAGCGGCAGCCAAAACAGCACTTGGGTCAGCGATCATCGTCTTTTTCGCAGTACGCGACCAAGTTAATGGCCAGTTGAAGTGTAGTTTATTGACACGAGCTATCAAGACTGGCAGGCAGACATGCAGACGTCAATGAAAATGAACAGGGATGTTAGACATCAAACTTTTCGAAACGGACCTTGCTAAATTGGACGTGTTTCAAGATATTTACCACATAAGACTTTGCCACTCACTCACTCACTGTAAACGACGCTGTCGCTACGTCTGCATTAAGGACCTCTGTAGTACTGCGTCTCGGCTGCCTCGACGGGTTCAGATGGCTCGTAAGGCTTGAATGAGGTATTGCCACTCTGGCCATGCTGAGAGCGATCGCTGATGTTGGCTGCTGCATTGTCGTGAAGATGAAGGTGCGATAATCTCAACAGCGGGGTGAGCAATGCACAGCTGAAGATGAAGATCGACATGTAGAATAGCCCCGTGTGGTAGGAGCCGGTGATGCGGAAGATGACTCCGAAGAGGGCACCGCCCATGTTGCCACCAGCGCCAACTAAACCGTTGACTGTGCCCGTGTGGTGCTCGTTCAAGTACGGCACGATGCCGTAAGTCGAGTCACCGGAGGATTGAGCAGCAATGGCCACAAGCACGTAAAGCGTGACGCAGAGACCGATAGAATACGATCGGCTCAGTGCCATTACAAGAGCCCCGAGAATACACAACAGCGTGAACTGACAGTACTGACGGCCGTGCATACCCAATCGACGATACACGGCGTCAGACGTCAGTCCACCGACCGCACGCGCGAACAAGTTCATGAGGCCGAACGACGACGCTACAGTGGCCGCGCTCGTCTTCGACAGCAGCAAGCAAAACATACTGTCGGTGCAGCCTTTCTTCGTGAACTCTTTGTAGAAGTAGAGCGCGCCCATGTTGTTCAATTGCAGCTCGGTGCCGAAGCACGCAGCGTAATGCGTGATCATGGTCAGTACGTTCGGGTCTGACAGCACGATCTTGAACGACTCGAGCAAACTCGGGTGCTTCAGCTGCTGCTCAGGCGACTGCACGTCAGTCGAGCCGCCGACGTTGGCTTCTTGTTGTTGTTCTGCTTGTCGCTTCTTGCTCATGAGTTCCTGAAAATCACCCGTCGGGCAGCTATCCACTGCAAAGCGGATCACCACACCCATGATAATCATCAGCACTGCCGGCAAAGCGATGGTGATGCGCCAGCCCATGTCATCCGACACGTGACCACTTGACGTGATCACCTTGAACACGAATGGTAGCAGCAGAAACGTGAACCCAATACCCGAGAGACCCAATCCACCCGTGATCGCATTCGCCGCACCAGCCACATTGCGCGCGAACGTGATGGTCGTCCAGTATTGACTCGTGACGAAGACGCAGCCCACGAGTCCCACGAAGAACCGCACTGCGAGCAACGTCGTGGCCGAGTTCACGAAGGCGGCGCAGACGATAGGAATCGTTCCTAGCCACAACACGGCACTCTGTACTGCTTGAGGACCAAATCGGTCAAGCAGAGGGCCTGACGCGATGCGAGAGAAGATGGTGCTCGCTGTACTGGCGATGTCGGAGTTGAGCACCTCTCCGTCCGTGAGACCAAGCTGCGTCTTGATGACGGGCATGAGGGGCGGGATGGCGTACCAGCCGAAGAAGCCCGTGATGGCCGACATCCACGACAGGTAGAAAATGCGCATGTGCGGTCGCAACATGCTGGTCGGCTTGATACTCGTAGCCCGGTCGAACTGTTTGGTGTCCACCGGAAGCTCGTAGTGGTGCTCATTCGATCCTTCCTGCTTGTCCACTTGAACGAACACGCAACGCGGAGACTCGGACGGTGATGGCAACCGGGACGAGAGTTCTCGAACTCGAGGTGTCAATTGGAGGGAGCTCAATGACAACTCCTGCGATGGCTGGGCAAGCGACGGCGAGGTGGAGTTGAACGGCTTCATTGCTCGATAGAAGTCAAGGCGTCGAGGACGATGGACATTTCCAAATGAGCACGGCACGAAAGCTTTCGTCGAAGGAAAGGGTAACTCGGTCCGGTCGTCCAATGCTGCTCACCATTTCGGATGACTCAGAAATAGCTGCCGGGTAACAACTTGTACAGTACGGCGGGTACCGTTCAGCTCGTGCACCAGAATTGCACTTCACTTCAATATGGGTCGGTAAAGTTGTTGATGGCGGGGATTATGCGTGTGGCGGCACGCGATGACAGCTGGAGGACACGATGAGTGACTCCATCCAGATTCTGTCGCTGCACTGTCCTAACGTTGCCTGAACCAGTTGTCCAGACTGAAGGTCATTCATCGGGATCACTTGGCACTGCTTCATCGCGTTAAAGCACCAACTCAACTTGCAGCACAATGGCATGCCAAGGTACAGGGCTCCTTGACTGCCAGCAGTTAAAGCAATGTTAATGCAGTTTTAGGTACATGCACAGTACCACACACTAAGCACAATTCGCTGCTTGTCTTTGCGTTTTCGAGGGTCCAGATGCATGTCCATGTATTCCGACGGATTCAAAACGTTTGTAGCACATGCCCAAGTAGTTGCAAGGCCATGGCGATCGCTCCGCGTTGCAGGAGAACGCTCGTGGCCGCCGTATTGGCAAGTTGGATCCCCAGAATGAGGGCAATCTGCGACGTGCTATGCCGCCACCTCAACAGCGAAAACGCAAGCTGTTGGAACCCTCCGTCCAATGGCAACCCCGCTCGTGCCGCGTGCTGCCCATGGCATAAGCAAATTGCCGCATGCGCATAAGCCCAAGCCTGTCTGTCCCTTTGATTGGTTCAAGAGCTCTGCAAAAAAACTTCAGAAACGGCAAGTGACGAGGCAAAAATGTCGGCGGGCCGTTCGCGGATGGCTTGATGCGATGACGTCGGCGGTTTGTCTTGCTCTTTGTATGTCGTCTAGCCTCAAGAGTACATGTACAGCCGTGCACTCCGAATCCCACGGCATACCTACCAAAACGTCAGCAATGCCTCCTACCTCTTGGCGTGGAATCTGATGACCCGAGTTCTTGTTGACGCGACTTCATTCTGCCATTTACCTCGCAGTTCCTACATCACATTTGCAGCGGGTCAGTGCACTGTAGACCAGTCCGCACAACAGGAAGATGGCTCCTCAAGTTGCTGATCAAGCGTCACCGAACCAGTTCCCGTCGTCGCGGCGTCTGTCACTGAGTTCGCTCCAGTTGACACCACGGGCGCGGGAGCTCTCGTCACGACTTAGCGGCCTGCCGTCGCCTGCTCAAACGCCGCACAGCGCGTACTTCCACATCGACGAACCGGAGGAGGTGGCGACCAAGACCTATGATCTCCCTGTAGACCACAAGCAGTTCGACAGGGCTACGAGTATCAAGCCGACCAGCATGTTGCGACCGCACATGCGCATTTTCTACCTGTCGTGGATGTCGGCCATCACGGGCTTCTTCGGCTGGTACGCCATCCCGCCCCTCATGCCCGTCATCAAGACGCAGCTAGGACTCACAGAAGGAGAGGTGCTCAACTCCGACATCGCTAGTACGGCCAGCACCATCTTCTCTCGCATCGCGTCAGGCCTTCTGCTTGACCGGTTTGGTCCTCAAGCAGTACAGAGCGCAGTACTGTGGTTTGGCGCGATTCCTATCGTCTGCGCCGCCTTCGTGAACTCAGCTACGAGTTTGCTCATCGTCCGTTTCTTCATCGGACTCGTGGGCTGCGTCTTCGTGTCCAGCCAGTACTGGACCACCATCACATTTGCTCGCAATGTGGCTGGCACGGCCAACGCCATTACCGGGGGGCTGGGGCTATCAGGTATCGGCTTCGCCTTCCTGGTGCTGCCGTTCGTGTACGAGGCCATCACGTCAGGCGGTCATGTGTCAGAGGACCTGGGCTGGCGAATCGCCATCGCCTTGCCTGCCGTGTTGATGATTATCATGGGCACAGTGATCCGCTTCGCTGTGGATAGCTGCCCTACAGGCGATTTCCAGGAGCTCATGAACACTAAGCGACAAGCAGAGCAAGACGGCAGAACTGCCCCTGTCCGGATAAGCATCAGCGGTAGCTCCAGCCTCCTTCCAATGACGCAACCTCATACAGGTGAGCAGCCGAAGCCCATGGGCATGCTTCAGTCCTTCAGAATCGTGCTGGCAGACTTGAACGTCCTGGTCATGGTTGCTCAGTACGCAGCGTGTTTCGGCACGGAGCTGCAGCTGAACAACATGGGCGCTCTCTACTTTTACACCCAGTTCACTAAGGAGGGTTGCTCCCCAACAGGCAGCAACCTCTGCTACCTGCTGTCCAAGACCAACGCTGCCACGGTGGCGTCGTCGTTCGGACTCATGAACATGTTTGCTCGCGCTCTGGGTGGCCTGGCCTCAGACGCAGTGAACCGCCGACTGGGCATGCGTGGCCGTCAGTGTATACAGTTCACGCTACTGTGCGTACTGGGCGTGTTGGTGATCACGCTGAGTCAGCTGGACTCGCTCGGTGCTTGCGTCGCGTTCTACGTGCTCGTTGCCATTGCCGCACAGGCAACGGGCGGCTCCACCTACGGCATCGTACCGTACCTGAACGAGCAGCACACGGGCACCGTCAATGGATTGGTCGGTGCCGGTGGCAACTTGGGCGGTGTGATCTACGGCATCATCTTCCGCAGCACCGAAGGGTACAGCACTGGGCTGCTGTACACGGGTATCATCATCCTGGCCTGCGCGCTGCTCACTCCCTTGCTGCGGTTCCCACACCTGCAGCAGGAACAGGAAGCAAACGCTGCCCACCAATCTGCCAGCGACGCCTCCAAGAGATCACACAGCACCATGTACCTCGAAGACGAGCCGTACGAGTAAATAAATCAGTAAGTAAGTATCATTTCTTTTGACAAACTGAAGTTGACGTTGAAGTGGATAGAACTCTTAAAAGTATTTCTTTGAATGGGTGACTCATCGTAGTGTTGCACACGTTAGCACAACGGTGAAGGTGCAAGATTGTGGGTGGTGGTGCTGACATTTGCGGTCGACAAGGATGACATTCGTGGGTATCTATCTGGGCCAAACGCTGGAGGTCTGCCCTGCCGGCACTTACACGCGCTGGCAGTTTAGGAGCCCTGCATCTTGGCGTGCCGTTGTGTCGCTAGTTGAGTTGGCGCTTCCACGCGATGAAGCAGCGCCAAGTGATCGCGACGAATGATCTTCATCCTGAACCAACACCACAGCAATTCTGTCAGAGCTCATGCTCGATCGTTGATGTAGGGACCAAAACGCACCGCTGAATGAGCGAGGACACTTCACTTTGAGCGTCCAGCTTCGCACTTTCTTGTTCTCGACAATTCTTCTGTAGCGCCTGGAGATCTCTGTTGCAAACAGTACGCACGTTCACGTTTATGGATAAATGGACAGACAGTCCTAGATGTACAGCAAGATGTTACAGCACCGATGAGCAATTTGAAGAGCGTGGTCCTTGACTGTCCGAGCTTCTACTTCTTCTGTTAATGGTGGAAGTGGCAAACGATGAGTAACGAAATCCTCTCACAAGTGTACATCACATCCACATTTCGCACCGTTGAGCTGCGTCTTCAATTGCTGAGTCTCTTCCTCTAATGCCTTCGTGTGCAATTTGGTTTCCTACACAAAAATATTCAGCAAAATATTTGTTGTTGTGAAGCCGAGGTCGAGGAAGATCTAAGACGACATCACTTACGTCGAGGAATGCCGACAGCTTCTGCAGTCTGGCCTCCGATTTCTCGCGTTGAGACTTTTCGCTTTCCCATTCAATACGCAGCCGCGACAGAGTTTGATTCAAGTGGCGGAGCTCGAGGTCCATCTTCCGGAACTCGTCCGCTTTCCTCTTCTCCAGCGCGTCGCGGTGCTCCTGCAGACACTTTCTCCATGAGTAGAGGCCTTAATAAACTGATTGATTCGATTTTGCAAGTACCTGAGTGGCCTTCCAGTCGTGTCGGTCGAGTTGATACTGCTGTTGGAGGCGATCACGCTCTTGTGTGACGGCGTGTCTCGAAATCTCCTCCAACTTATTCGACACGAACAGAAAACAATCAGCCTCCTTTTTCACCATTAGTCGACCGGCTACTGTCGCACCTGAACTTGCCCATGCAGCGTCGATATTTGGGTTCGGGCGTCCTCCAGTTCGCTCGACAACTGCTCCACGCTACGTAGTGCACACATAATCATAAACAAACATTGCCAGGTAATTTATGAGGGCGTAAGGAACGTGCACCTTACGCTTGAGTTTTCTGCTGAACCTCCAGCAGTAGTTTTTTGTTCGCCCCATGCTCATCTTTCAGTCCCGCTTGAAGTCGCTCACAATCTCGCTCATTCATGGCCTGCCAGGCATTTTTCTGTTATGAAGTGCTGTACATGAGTTGAAAAGTAATAACTCTGTTTCACTACCACTCGTGTTTGCAGCTTCGAGTTCTGTGAACAGCGGAAAAGTTGCGTAAGTGCTTTGAAATGCAAAATGTTGACATTGATCTTGCCGAGTCATTATTTCAATGTGGCTGTTGACGTACCTGCTCCTGCATCTCCTCTGCAAAGCGAAAAGCTTGTTCCCGCTCGTCTGCAATCGAGTTCAGTTGTTTCTCTCGTTGGCGCCGGATTTCTGACATCTCTTCGATGAGGTGAGCTTGATCCTGCTTAGTTTGCTGCAGCGCCTTGATCTTATCCTCGTGTCCACTGAAGTTGGTAGGTTAAGCCGTCGACAAACACTTTTGTTATCAACTCCACAGTCAACGATTATTTTTCAATGATACTCAAGTTAATCGATCCCTACCGAATCCAAACGAGGAGGGATTGATATTCATCCTGGGCAATGTTCAAGCGTCCAAGAAGCTCACTTTTCTCTTTCTACACAAGCACGATACAAATAAGTTTAAGCATTGAGAACGGTGGCCTGTGCTGCAAGATTCTTCCCAATCTCTGCACTTACTTCTTGCTCTTCACAGATCCGCTTTCGTTCAGCCAAATCGCCAGTGGCAGCACGATACTTCGATTGATACTGAACAAGCTCTTCGCCTACAGCTTCTGATACCTCAGCGTGCTTATTCTTGAGCTGTCAGATACAGTTAAAACATCCAAAGTTATTCAAGGTGCCAAATGAACTGCTGTACAGTAAGTAGCCCTGTCTTCTTACCTCCTGGACGTAAGCTGCCACCACGACCGCCTGCTCGAAAAGCTCAGCTTTTGTAGTTGACTGAAGATACTCCTTCACTTCACCAAACTGCGAGTGCTGCAAAAGTTGTCGAGAAACGAGTCCAGCATTGGTCTCAGTGCTGTAGACTGCTTTTGATAATTTCGACTGCTTCGAGTTGCGAATAGCTCGCTTTTCTCTCACTGGTGGAGGAGCTGGCGCCAGAGCTGCCTCGCCCGTTGACTCTCTCAATCCTCGTTCACTTCTTCCTTTTAGTGAAAGTGTTTCACTCTGTGAGTCTTCACTCGTGGTGCTCCGCGTTGGCCCCTTCCGTTTAACCGTATTTTTCTTCGTGACTACTGCAGCTCTTGCGCTGTCTAACAACGAATTGGTGTCCGTGGCAACGTTTTCCTTCTCTCTTATCTGCTGCCGCCGCCGCACAAGACTTGCTCGATCCATTGCTCCACCGCGTATTCCAGCGCGAGCCGTTACTGATACCGTGGCTGTTCACAAGAGCGCAAACGCTTGAAGCAGTCTCTCGACCATACCAACAAGGTGTTGGTGACCTTAAATGGTTGGATCCAACGTTTCCATGATGGTCTTGTGCATGTTCTGGCTCCAGCGATCCATATTCTCGCGCAGTTCGTTCCAAGCGTCTTTCGGGACTTGAAAGCTAGGACGGCGTAGGCGAGAGTGCGACCAAAGCGCCAGCACCACCACCTTCTCTTCCTGCAGGCTCGGATTATTGACTACAGCGCCTTGACGGGGACGGCGAGTGCATGCTCGCACTTCCATCACGACGTTCGCATCCTTACGAATGCGTGTATTCGGGCGATACGGATGTCTCTCGTCCTCATCCACAAACTCCGAAACAATCAGTGCATAGGAATCCTGCTCGCTTGGTCCAGCTTCACGATACTCGTAGAAATTAATGATGTTGGCTTCCATGTGTAGGCCTTTGCCTGTCGTGGATACCAATCGATGCTGCGCGATGCCTGGTTCGCCACTGTCATCATCCTCACGAACTGTGAGATGTCCCACCTTCTCCGAAATGCTGATTTCGCTGTTGGACAGGAAATACACCACCAGATCAAACACCTGCTTGACACTTCGAGCAGATTCGAACTGAGATGTCGTGAAGCGAACCGCCCAGTAATCACCTTCGTCGTTCTCAAAGCGGCGCTCCTCGGACATCGCGTTAAGAGGGTTCAGATGCAACAATCTTCGGCTCATGAATTTACGAGCGTCCTCGAGCTTCAGAGCCTTCATCGAGCGCAGCACGTTCCGTCGAGAAAGCTCATCGGTAGGTAAGACGAGACTTCGCTGGATAGGACTCCCACACTGGATACTCTATGGGGGCACAAACCAAACCAATTAACAAAGAAAATGCCCATAAGATGAATACAGTAAGACTAATCTGAAGACAGACACGTACACAAGCAGTGTAGCCCGACATGACCGCCTGAATGTCCACGAATGTATTCTGCTGCTTCTTGACGACATTGTGCAAGACGTTGGTGTATAATTCCTTGTCGTCGTCAGCGTCCTTCTCTCCGCACTTTGGTGCAAATGCACGTTGCTGTAATTCTCTCATCTGAGACTGCAACTGAGCCATCTCGGCACGAAGCCGGCCGATCTCCTCCTGTACATACGAGTTGCGTTCGTCGACTAGCACAATATAACGTCATCGCTGACGTGCTATATCTACAGTACGTACTTTTCGAAGTGTGTGTGCTCCTTTACGGTACCCTCGCTTCCTCTTATGTTTCGCCACTGGGAGATCTTCTGCTGTAGATTGTCCACTGCCGTCTGCATGCTGCTCACTCGTGTCGCTCTCTTGCTCGTCGTGAGACCCTGACAGACTCATCCTCTTTTTGCCCCAACGTAGCACACCACACCACCACGAGAACACCACCTAAGCTCCTTGTTTATTGTGGCAACTGCAGTGTAAAGCGCTGCTAGCCGCTGTGCCTCACTTACATAGCGACGGTGGTTGTCGCAGTAACCAATGCGGTACCGGTTCACGCATATAAACAGGCTACGTGGTGTGAATAACGTTTGGAAGGATACGCAGCGGGGGAATATGTAACCTGTAAATGGGGTCAACCAAGTGACAATTGCTGAAGGGATTCTACCGTCGATGACTTAGTGCGAGATGGAAACGCCGTCCAGAAAGAGAATGCCGTAGTGGGGCGGCATATGAACGTTTTCTTGTGTACGGGAAGGCAACACTGAGCGGCTTTGTCGAGTTTATCTGAAGCAGCAATACTGTAGCTGTTGCTGATGATGTCAACAGGAGACTGCTCTGTGTGCTCAGAGAAAAGGCCACTGCAGTCTGTTATTAATAGTGTGCTGGGTTTACAAGCAAGTTGCGACCACTTCCTGGAAATGGTGTAAGTTTGCATGTCAGTCATATGTTCCTGTGAATTAAAAAAAAATACACAGCCCAAAGCGTTTGTGTGAGAGCGAGCACGCGATCGCGTCCCCGTTGCCGCCATCTTTGCACTTCCCCTTTTGCGTATCCCCAACACGAGTCAGATAGATGGCTATGTCAAACTTAGTAGGCGGTGTACATCGTTAGAAAGCCTCGAGATACGAATGCGTCTTCTTCGCGACAGGAACGCGGACACGCATTGTGGCCGGTAGGTTCGAAACGATTAGGATTTGGTATAAGACCTTCCTGTAGGGAACGGGGCGAGAAAGACGTGCTTTAGAAAACGGAAAAATAAGACTGAGGACGCCTGAAAGAGCTCCAGCCATTCGAACGCACTTGAGGATGTAGTTCATCCTTACCGCAATCTTCTGGATTTCAATATCTAACTCTGGTTGTCGGTAAGTCGGAAAAACTTACTTAAAAGTACCTCTTATTGTGCCTTTTAGTATTCTGCCGTGAACACGCCAATCTAACCATTCCCAGAAGGGGAGTATCCGGATAGTCTCACTTTTGCAATACACGCGTATTGCTGGCGCTCTTTGCGCCGTCGTAGCACCTTGCCACGGGTTAAACGCACAGTCTGCAAGTAAGATGACTCTACTCATCCAAGAGATCCTGGTATCTGCTCATATTAGTTTTGTTCATTGCCACGTTTGGCGAAGATGAACACGAAAGTTTTAATCTTAGTCCAAAATGCCGCGCCGATGAGCTCTTGGAGAGAGGTCGTTCTTACTACCTTTCCGTCTGACTGTCCAACGACAGCTTGTACAAGAATCGCCTGAAACCGAGTTTCTGTTGAACGCTGTTCTTGCAACGCTAATGCTCAGCTTACAACATGCAACTTAGATATTTTTTTTAAAGGCTGCAGTTGTTAACAACCACACCTAGCTTAAGAAGCGTGATATCATTGCCCTTCACGGCACCGACTGGCGAAAGCTCGGTGTAGGACACTGGCCCAACGATAAAATCCTGCAAAGACGATCAACAGAAGGCTCCCTGTTCAATTGCTCCTGAGTATGATGCACAGTACCAGCGATGCAGGTCGTCGTAAAACGGACTGCACCGTGCGACTTGTTCCATTCCGAACGAACTATGGCGATCCAAACTGCTTCAACGTTGCTTGGGCCCTACTTCTAAGTACATGTATTAATTAAGCACCCGTCGATCCTTCGTCGACAGTGCAGCATCGTTACACGAGCAGAAAAGCCCTTCACGAGGCTAACTCAGTGTGACAGGTGCTCAGCCTCTGCTAGCTTTTGAGCGGTTTCGGTGCAAACAATTATTAATGCTGTAGTGCTCTGACGACGACGAGCCACGTGCCAAGCAAGAATCGTCGCGCTTGCGTTCATCACTTGCGACGTGAGTGATGAACACGTAGATCCGGTCGTCAATTAGCCGCGTTTATGCGTGCCTGCGGTGCTGTCACACTGGAGGATTGTGGCGGAAAACTTTGAGTCAGCTTTCTCGAATTCACTTGCATCATGAACTTAATGTGTGGAATGTCGCCCTATTATAGCAGTCAAGCGGCCGTTGAAGGAGGCACGAAAAATGATCGACCATACCATTCTCGAATAGATAATGCACCATCTAGATCTCTGAGCAGGCGCTAGCTAGTCTTTACGGGTAACTGTCATTCAGGTGTGAGCCCTACAGCCAGAAATCTCGCATGGGATCACAACGGATCGGCGTGATCGATTCCTTTTACAGCGTTTGATGTCTTACACTGCTCAAATAACGCTGGCCACGCTCCCTATCTTACACATTCGCAAACCCGTGCGCGAATCCCATACAAATCTCGCGTACGAGCGTCGGATGTTGTGCATTGAAACATCGTGTTTTCAAATTTGGAAATGCGGGGGAGTAATCGTTTACCAGTTTCGATCACCAGCACGCTCCGCCTTTCCGCCTGGCCGGCCGTTCTCCAACAAAACCCGGTTATCTACCCGTGCATCTGGACACGGAAGGCGCTGCAACTCCGGACAAACAGTGCGTTAAAAAACTGTGGCGGATGTCACATGCACAGTTAATTCGGACCCCACAGGTTCTCCCCCATCGGCAAAAACCCGTGTGCCATCTTGTCGGTGCCAAGCGGATCCACTGCGAGTGAAGTAGTGTCGCTCCAGTCGACCTGCCCGACACTCGTTAAAGCTCACACTCACTTTTGAATTCGACTTCGAGCACCAGCATCTTGAAAAAAACAACAGCTCCCATAAAACATGCGCGTCTACGCTCTTCTGATGACCGCTGCCGCGGTCGTGGCTCCTGCTATGGCCGGCAGCAGCACCAACGCGCTCGGCACGGTACAGAGTGCTGTCGGCAACAATTCTTTGCTCGCCAGCTCCAGCAGCCAGGCTGCCACGACAACCAGCAGCGGCTCGGCGTCCTCGTCACTCCCCATCGTCGGGCTCGACTACACCACCGTCCAGGCCGTCGGCGGAAACACCACTGTCGGATACTACAAGTACCAGAACATCCGATTCGCCAAGGTGCCCACGGGTGACCTGCGTTTCGCCGCGCCAGAGTGGCCGGACGTCGAGACTGAGACCAACACTGGCACGAACCTCGCTGACGCCGACGTCGATTGCTCGTCCGAGGAGGACTGCTTGTATCTTGATGTGTGGGCTCCTGCCGACGCTGCCGGTCGCAACCTGCCAGTGCTCGTCTGGACGTACGGAGGCGGCTTCACGGGTGGCTCCAAGTCACAGAATACGCCCGAGGGTCTGTTCGACCTGTCCACGGACTTTGTCTTCGTCGGCTACAACTACCGTCTCGGCCTCACCGGTCTGGCCACGGGCCCCACGTACCAGCACGAGGGTGGCGACGCCAACCTGTGTGTGTGGGACTCCACACACGCGTTCGAGTGGGTGCAGAAGTACATCAGCAACTTCGGGGGCGACCCGGACGACGTGACGGCCATGGGTTTCTCTGCGGGTGGTTCGCAGGTGCTGTTCCAGATGACTCGTTTCGGCGGCAACGCCCCTCAGCTGTTCCACAAGGCGTACATGATGTCTCCGGGCTACGTGCCTGGTGCTGGTCATCACCACGGCGAGCAGTTCTGGCAGAACGTGTCGTCTGCGGTTGGCTGCGACGGCGGTCACTTGGAGTGCATGCGTCAAGTGGACTTCACCAATCTCACAGATGTAACGAACGACGTTGTCGATGAGTACACGTACCAATTGCAGCCTCGCGTGGACGGCTTCATCATCCCGGACACGTACGAGGCCAACCTGTACCAGGGCCACTTCAACTTCTCTGGGCCGTGCGTGATTTCGCACGAGCAGCATGAGGCGAACTCTCAGGCGTATGACGGCGTCGACAGCCAGGAGGACGTGTCCACCTACCTACGTATCTTCTTCCCTGCTATCACCGACGATGTGATCGAGGAGCTGCTGGAGCTGTACCCGGAGGACGACTACGAAAGCGCTGGTCTTCGCTTCTCTGACATGAAGCAGTCGTTCGACTTGACCGGCAAGAACCTGGCTTTGACGCACGCCCTGAACAACCAGACATGGAATGCTGAGGTGGCTCTTAGTACGGCCACGCACGGCACCGACCAGAGCTACTACTGGTACAGCACGTACACGCTGTCTACCTCATCGAGCAGTTCATCAGACAGCACGACGACGACCACCACGGCGTCCAGCACGGCTTCTTCTGGAGCCTCGACGACCTCTGTTGGTGATGCCAGCGGAACGGGAATGTCGGACGGCAGCTCCACTGGAGGGCCCGGTGGTGCCGGTGGCATGGGCGGCAGCTCGTCCGTGAACGCCACGGTTGCAGTCATGATGCAGAAATACCTCATGTCATTCGTGCTCACCGGAAACCCCAACACCATGTGGGCGGACGACAAGATCTACTGGCCGCTGTACAACGAGTCGAGTGTGGGCACGCAGATCGTGTTCAACGACACGTTTACCGTCGCGGACGACGACCTTGCGAACGCGAAGAGTCTGTTCTGGAACAAGGCTCTGTGGTACTAAGTGTACAATGAGCTAATTGCGCTGAGGCTCCTATTTGTTACATAAGAAGATATGAATCGCAAGCCTAGCTAAGTGAAACACAATACAGTTTACTTCCTATGCTGATAGTTTCAAGGTTACCGTGCCATTCTCGTTTCCGAGACTCGTCTTCGCGCTTAGTACCACATCGCCTTGTTCCAGAACAGACTCTTCGAGTTATCAAGACCGTATTCAACAACAGAGAGCGTGTCGTTGAACACAATCTGCGTGCCCACGCTTGATTCGTTGTACTGCGGCCAGTACGGGTTATCATCAGGCCACACAGAGTTCGGATTACCCGTAAGCACGAACGATAAGAGGTATTTCTGCATCGCTCTGGCGATACTCGCGTTCACGGGAGAAGTAATAGCACCAACCAGTGCAGCCTCCGCATCGTCAAAACCTGTTGTCGCCGAGTAGGAGGTGCTATAAAAATAGTAGCTCTGGTCCGTGCCATGCTTCGCAGGGCTGATGCCAACCTCGCCATTCCAAGTTTCATTGTTGAGGGCTTTGGTGAGAGCAAAATGCTTTGCCGTCACTTCGTATGACTGCCGGATGTCGTTGAAACGTAGCCCCGGACTTGCGTAGTCCTCCGCCGGATACAGCTCGAGTAGGTCCTTAATTGCACGTTCAGTGATGGCAGGGAACAGCAAACGGAAGGTCTTGAAAATATCTTCCTCCGTCTCGATGCCATCATAAGCAACGCTGTTAAATTCGTGCTGCTCATGGGTGAGCACACACAGACCGGAGAAATTGAAGTGACTCTGGTACACTCTGGCCTCGTACGTATTTGGTAGGATGTATCCGTCTACACGGGACTGCAATGGGTACGAGTACGCACTGACAAGTTGCGTCGTGGCGTTTGCCAGAGTGTCAAAAGGGACGTTGCGCATGCAACCCAAGTGTCCTCCCTCACAGCCCACAGCAGTCGACACGTTCTGCCAAAACTGCTCGGCCTGGTGGTGGCCGGCGCTTGGCAGGTATCCAGGAGACATGATGTAGGCCTTCTGGAACAGCTGAGGGGCCCTGCCGCCGAACTGAGTCATCTGGAACGCGATTTGAGAGCCACCTGCAGAGAACCCGACAGCCGTAACATCATTCGGGTTGCCGCCAAAGCTACAAATGTACTTCTGCACCCACTCGAAGGCGTGCGTTGCATCCCAGACAGCTAGGTTGGAGACGCCGCCTTCGTGCTGGTACGTCGGACCCGTGGCCACACCCGTGAGACCGAGACGGTAGTTGTAGGCCACATAGATAAAGTCTGTCGAGAGCTCGAAGAGCCCCTCCGGCGTGTTCACCGACTTGGAGCCGAGCTTAAACCGACCTCCATGGTTGTAGACCAGAACAGGTAGATTGCGACCAACGGCATCAACAGGAGCCCACACATCCAAGAACAAGCAGTCCTCGGAGGACGCGCAGTCGACATCACTATCGGCGACGTTGCCCGTGTTAAGCTCGGCGTCCACGTCAGGCCATTCCGGTGCGGCGAAGCGTTGATCACCAGTCGGGGCCTTGGCGTAGCGGATGTTCTGGTACTTGTAGTACCCGACGGTGGCGTTGCCAGTGGTGGCCTGGATGGTAGCGTAGTTGAGGTGGATGGTGGGGAGTGACGACGAATCAGAGTTTCCAGCGAAGACAGGGGCAGCAAATGCAGCGGCAGCAACCAGAAGTGAGCAGACACGCATGCTTCGTGCGGAGCCTGATGCAGTTTTTGATGTTCTGGGGCTTGAGCGAATTGAAGAGTGCTCGGCCGATCCAGCAACTTGTATGAGGCTCTTCGTTGTATACTTCAGCATTTACGCAGCGTTGTTGTGGCAGTCATCACTGTTGAAGTGAAGTGGTGATTGTCCCGCGCCACGGTCGCGCGGTATTTCTTCATCGGCGATTTGCATCGGTTCAAGCGCGTCAGACTTTAGTGCCTGATCGCCTTTCCGCAGTAAAACAAAATCGCCACGGTGGTTGCTCACTGTTCATGCTGCTGTTGTCCGACAACTTGTTGGGACCACAATTTACCTGGCTTGCACAAGAATAGTGTTTTCGCAGAGCTAACATTTCATTGCGATGAAGCGGCATACTGTCCCAGCGTGTATACGTCTAAAAGTAAGTTTAGAACGATTTTGTAAAATGAAGTCACTGATTTCATTCGATGCGGGGCCACAACTACTGTTTATGCTAAAATGTTGTTGAAGTGCCAAAAGCAACAACACGCCTACCGCCCCTACCTTTGAGCATGGATTTGTAGGTTGGTATCCATTTAAACACCCCTGACAGGTAACATGTCACAGCTTCTGTAGTTAAAAATCTCGATTGCAGCAACCACCTCTGGATACTTATTAAGTTAGTACCACAGAGCCTTGTTCCAGAACAGACTCTTCGCGTTCGCAAGGTCGTCGTCCGCGACAGTAAACGTATCGTTGAACACGATCTGCGTGCCCACACTCGATTCGTTAAACAGAGGCCAGTAGATCTTGTCGTCGGGCCAAACCGAGTTGGGGTTGCCGGTGAGCACGAATGACATGAGGTACTTCTGCATCATGATAGCGATCGTTGCGTTCACCGTCGTCGTAACTGCGCTGACGCTTGCAGCTTCCCCTGCGCTCAAAGTATCCATGGTGGTTGTAGAGCTGCTCGAAGACGTCGAAAGTGTGTACGTGCTGTACCAGTAGTAGTTCTGGTCAAAACCGTGCGTTGCAGCTCCAAGCGCGACTTCAGCGTTCCAAGTCTGGTTGTTCAAGGCGTGCGTGAGAGCGATGTCCTTGGCCGTCAAATCAAACACCTGCTTCATGTCGGCAAAACGAAGGCCTGCGCTTTCGTAGTCAGTCTCCGGATACAGCTCCAAGATCGTTTCGACTGCATCGTCCGAAATGTCTGGGAAGAAGATGCGAAGGTAGGTGGACACGTCCTCCTGGGTGTCAACACCCGAGTACGCCTGGCTGTTAGCTCCATGCAGCCCGTGCGAGACCACACACGGCCCAGAAAAAGTGAAGTGGCCCTGGTACAGGTTGGCCTCGTACGTGTCCGGGATGATGAAGCCGTCCACACGGGGCTGCATCTGGTATGTGTAGTCGTCAACAACAGTGAGGGACATCACTGAAAATGGACGGCGACGTGTCCGACGAAAGAGTCGGCTTGCATGAGGGCCAAGATTCATCAGTGCTACAGAAGCAGTGCACGCCATTCAAGACTATGCACTACAGCAGGGCAAGGCAGGCCGTGCCGCACGACGCAGCGAAATGGATAGTCGCATTTCATGCTCGAGCTCTACGTGCTAGTTCTTCGTGCAGGTGTACCGGCATAGGTATGCGGACGGAACGTTTGGGAATGGTACGTTTTATCAATGGTACTGGAACATAGCAACTGTACATCGACGGCTGCCCCGACGCAGCGTCAGATCCAAGAGCTGCCCAATGTTCAGGAGTGCTGTTTTGGCTTCGAATGAGACGGCGGCTACAGCGCTGATTAGTCAAGTGCAAAGGTGGGATAACATTGCCCTTGTGAGTCAGCATCGGATGGTGTATCGTGCGCGTGAGCGCTTGAATGGTGTCGCTAAGATTGATATGCAGCAGTCATATGACACGAGGCAACTTGAGGAAAATTCCAGCTGCCATCTCAGCCGTCCAGTCAGCAGATCCAGAAAGATATGGTTGGAAAAGAAGATGATCCAGGATGGTGTGCGTGCGAGACACTTGAAAGACAGTGACTGGTTGAAGATTGGGGGAGCAGATGCCCGGCTTGCGTTTAGGCCCATAGGCAGGGAGGCGCTCATCCTGAGTGAGGCCTTAATTCAGGATGGAGATACAGCGCCCAGTCCGAGCCGCCGGTTCCTTAACGGAGGGTACCCCGAGGGGATAGAAATGCCCCCAGCGAATGTATCCTGGGAGGCAGCCCACCTTGGCGGAGCCGAAGCATCAATCCAAGCTACCCAAGAATCAACCACCGCGAAAGCGTATACGCCTACAACCCCAGAAAAGATCAAAACACCACCACTGCGAGACGCCACGCCATGATGAACCAGAGTGTCGACCAATGTTGTCGCACTGATGAAGTCCCCGAACTGATGACCCAGAACGAAGACACCAAGACGTGACCCAAGCCACCAGAGCCATATANGAGCCGACCGTGCAGCAAATCCTGAGATCCAAGACTGGCGACTGACCAGATACCGCCGTCATCACATGATGCGTGCTCCGACGTGAAGTTCGACGTGACACTCGAGTATACAAAGATCAAGTCAATCTGAAGCGAGTGTGCATTCAGAGCAAAGGAGACCGCCAAAGGATCCAGAGACCTAGAAAGAAAGAAAGAAAGAAAGAAAGAAGAGATAAAAATTAACAGAGTTTGTTTTGCGT
>LGSN01000293.1:0-37548 GCA_001314375.1 Phytophthora podocarpi | reverse complement strand
TGGGATTCGGCGGGGCTGCCTCTCGAGGAGATCCACGAACGTCGCATGGTAAGGAATGGAAGGCATTGTTAGTGTCTGCTGTATTAAGTGCTGACCTTCGTTGTGGTACCTTGGCTTGTGCAGCAGAAGCAAAATGCCGGTCATTATGGCAATGCGAAGCACCGCCCACTCGTGATTCGCTCTTCGCACCTTTGAAGACTCCCGTAAGTCCCAGCTCAAGCATACGCCTGCCCAAAGTGGTTATATTGTCGATCTGATAGTCGTAGCACGAGTTCTCTGCCTCTTGCCCCATAGGACAGTAAGTGGACGCTTGGGATTCCATCATGCGCTTGAGCTGGGGAATCGTGTTTGAGTCTAATGAGATAATGATATTTTTTGTCGACGCTGACTTCCCGTAGTACAAGTAGCGACTCATGTACTTAGACGCTCTCCTGTACCTCGTCCGCTTGTTCATTCCGCTCCTTCAGCACGAGAAGAGCGTCTTCCAGACAGTGCATACAGAGTACTGTGGAGTTAAAGCGCTGATTGTGGCCATCATTCGGCGCGAAGCACAATCTGCATGCTGGCAATTCCAAGTTTACAGGGAGACTGGCAGCCAAAAACTCTCGCCACAATGTCGGATTCCGCTTTCGGACTTCGGCACGGTTATCGATATGGTTATGCTCCATGTACGCGGCGAGTTTTCTCCGCGCGATAATAGCCACTTCATGGCTAGATTGTCGTCGAGCTGCTGCAGCTGTGACAACTTCATAGTGATCTTGCGCGAAGTCTTCAGCTTCGACGATACTGTTCATACTTGGCTCACCGCCGGCTGAGATCGACAAGTCGATCACATTATTTGTCGTCTCCGCCGTACCCTCGGCGTTGGTGTTGGTAGTTACGACCTCCTTGTAGGACTCCTTGGGTGATTCTGGACCATCTACCTCAATTACCTCGTTTGGTTGCTCAATAGCTTTATTCACCATGGTCGACTCTTTCGTTGTTGAATCATCAGTGCTCTCTTGTACCATAATTTGATCTCCGTTGTCCTCTTTAGACGTCGATAGAGCACCTGCGTCCTCTTGCACCATAACTTGATCTCCTCCGTCTACTTTTGGAGGAGATATACATGAAGTGTCGACCTCTTGCAAGTCCATCATCTGATCTCCTTCATCTTCTTTTGACTTGTATGCAGCGTCGACACTTTTTTGCTCCATAATTTGATCTCCATCATCTTCTTTTGCCACAAGTGTAGTATCCAACTCTTCTGTGGTAATAGAAGTCCTTTCGGTATCCGCAGACTCCGTGACCTCCACACTAGTAACAGCACTTGAATTCTCAAGTCGTTGAGCAGTATAGTTGTCAGACAGAGTTGCATGAGCAGGTTGCTCCTTCATGAATTCTTCGCGTTTTTCCTCCGCCCGTCCATCTGAGTTCCCTTCAGACGTTTGAGTGTCCAAATTCTGGGAGGTGACATCTTTTCGGCTGGACAATAGATCATAGCTTTTCGACAACTCGTCCACAGGAATTGGGTTTCCCTCAGCGTGCAGCATCTTGAGACATGTCCGAGCAAACAAGGCTGGTGCAGGAAGGCGAGTTACTGCATTCCAGCGAATATCCAAGACATTGAGATGTGGCAGTCCCAGCAGTGAAATCGTGGCTATGTTGTTGTGTGCTAACCTCAGCTCTTTCAGCTGGGTCAGACCGTTGACGCCTGCAGGAAATTCGATCAAGGCGTTTTCTGATGCATCGAGTTCTCGGAGATTCTGCAGTCGACGCAGGCCCATTGGAAGCTCTATTAACTCGTTCCCGCTGATATCCAAAGATACCAGCTCATCCTTTAGTAAAACTGCGTTAGGAACGCACTCCAAGCCACGACCCCGCAGAGTCAGAGACGTAGCTTTTAAATCTCCACTCCCCGATATGTTTTTTTGCTCCAACATTTTTTCATCGCCAAATGTGTTGCATGTAAACACTAACTGTCGTTTCTCCATTTCTTCTGAGATCTTTTTCGATCTCGCATCCAACTTTTCTCCAAACAAAATTTCCAGGCCTACAACAAGGCGCCAAGTCTCTAACAGCAGCGGGTCCGATTCCATTTCGCTCTCTAGAAGACTGGACACTGCCTTCATGTTTCTCAATCGCAGCTCTACAGCTACTAAGGCTTGTAGTATCTGAGGATGTTGTGTCTTCGCTCCACCAAGACTTTTTCTCAAGCTTGCTCGCGCGGCCAACAGTTCCCATTCATGAGTAGCAATATCTGCGTTGAAATGGTGTCACGGGTACGGGGTTAGTACATAGACAAACTCTTACAACACCGTATAATACAGAATGCGTACCTGAAAAGGCAAGCGAAAACTCTGGTGACAGTGCTAATGAATCAGTGAATGATGCATAAAAAACAGTCTTATCTGGCTCTGCTACTGCGTTAGAGCACAGCCGAAAAAGTTCCAGGTTCACACCAAACGTGCTTAAACAACTTCGCTCTGGGTACAGACAAGCGCACACAGCACCATCAATTGAATTTCTTGCAATGTCGCGCAGAATCTGCTTCGAGACTTGGCGCACCATTTCGGCCTCTACACTCATTTCGGCCATGTACTTGCGAAACAACCGAGTCAATCTCGTTTGATGCTCTCTCCATGACAAGTTGTCCGATTCTTCCAGTTGTAGCAGATCCACCTGAAAGACGAAGTGTTGCATCCATGCAAGCTGCCGGGCTTCGTGAGATAAAGCACCAAAGCTTGACGAGCTCAAAACCATTTGAATACCGTCAATAGCGACGGATGGTTCCAGCAACACGCCCATCAAATGGCAGATATCCAGTGCCACAAAAATATCTGCTAGCGATTTTGTCCGTTGGTCCATGGACTGATTTCGGTTTGATCCCCGACGCAGCAAAGTAAGCTGATCGATCCATGCAGTCAGTAAAGCATCTAGCAATGCCTTCAGAGCACGCGACTTGGATATGTTACTAGTGTCGTGCATTATGTCTCGGATAGATTTCTCCACCTTATCGATGTCAACGTCCAAATGACTCGCCAAGCGCTCCATAACGTCCGGAAACGTCTTATCCAAAGCATCCACGAGCGGTGGGGACTGGCGACACGCGAACAGATAATGATGCAGAGCTTCCGGAAACTGGGTCTCCGAACTCCGATTCATCATCGTAAGCATTAATTGGTACGCCTGTTGCTTGCCAGTCGACTTTAATCCCATTATTTTCGCCGCTGTAAGGGATGCACCAGGATACTGCTGAATCGTGTCAAATTTCTCCTGAAAAAATATTCTCAGGGCCTCGTCTTTCTTGCTAATGTCATCTTGAAATTTAAGTACAAGCATCCAGTTACACAGTATAGTATTGCCAGCATCTTGCTCTCCATCACACTCCTTTTCAACTGTTTGAAATGCGAGTTCGTAGGACGCCAAAACTCGACCAAAAACGTCTTCATCGATATGACGCCAACCACGCCGTAATGATTCAAGACTATATGCCATCCTTTTGACTGGGATGCTTTCATAACTGCTAGCAGCTACCCAATGCTCGATCAATCCGGGTAGCTCTTTGAAAAGCAGAACATGAGCAAAAACCAAACAAAACACTATCAGCTCGTCACTGCGTAATTGACCACGCACCATACTACACCATCCAAATTCCGAAGACGTGTCACCAAACTGCAGCAACGCTGACAGAAGCTCGAGTACTCGACTTGTGGCCCCAGCACGCCACAGCTTAATACAAAGATGAAAGCATATCGCCGTCAATAGGATGGACAATTCTTTGGTGGGAGTTGGTTTCAAGGCATGTGCCTCATCTTCAGCTGAGTTCACGCGAGCAAGATGCTCCAGGAGCCTCCAATAGATTCCTTCCGCCATGCCCACCGAGTCGAATTCGTAAGTCGAAATGTACCGGAGCCACAATGCGTGGGAACTCGGCAGAAATTGAACCGCTTGCTCTACCATATCAATTTCTGTTTGTTTGTTGGTCGCCTGTCTGCACAGATGAAGATACAGCAGCCAGAGTGCTTCACAATACGCGTTGGCTTCGACTTCTAAAGCGCGTGAAATCGTGTGCAGACACCGTTTTAGATTTGCCTCCTCGACGTTAAGAAAGCGTGAGGCACCACTGCGTTGCTTCATGTTGAGCTCCTTACATAGACAAACAAGCTGTTGCTGTAGGCGGTCTTCATCAGAGAAATTCACAGCTTCATCACTACAAGCAAACAAACGTGATATCAATGTAAGTCAATAGAGTGTAGAACCTAGCACAGTATTTCACCAGCACCAATACGTACCTCACTCCAACAACAAGCTCAAGTTGATAAATAGCGAGAAGAAGCCATGCATCAGTATTGGTTGGATCTTCCTCCATTTTTGTTTGCAGCATGTTACCATACGCTTTTTTGGAGTCGACATTGTCGAAGTAACGAGCATCGTCAATCTCAGGAAGATCTTCTCGACTATCAAGTGCTATGAAGTCGCCATTGTCCTTGTCAGGATCTCCATCACTATGTTGCAAATCTTTTGTCACTGGCACCGCTGCATCAGCTCCGCTAGGTACAAGCGCATCTGTTGCGACGGAATTTCCGCTATCACTCTTTCCTGTTGTCTGCATGCCGATAAAGTTACCAGTCAGTCTTCGAGTATCAAGAACCAGAACAAGTTAAAAATGAAATCAAAGTCCTCAAAAAGTGGCGCACTTACCGCTGAAGATGTCGGACTAGCGGTTATCACAGGCCACTTTTTCATAATTCTTCCACGATATTCAGCAAATAACAGCAACAACTGGTCCATCTCGTCCAATTTCAGCACCCTTGCATCATCATCATTAGTACAGTGATTGGCGTTGTTCATTTCCCTTACGACTGGTTCGTAGTCTTTCTGGTGATAGTTGGAGCAGTTTTTGTCGTTGCAAGCTCCATTTATTTCATAGTGACATAGTATTCTGAAATTCAAAACAAGTCAGCTTTAGAATGTCCAAAAGTAAGCAGGGACATATGCAGTCTACGTACTTCATAGGGTCAATCTTCTTTGAAGTAGTTGGATTAAACGTTCCAGCTCCCCTCAGTTGTCTCACAACCGATTCGTTTGCGACAGAAAACGGCTTAGCGTACTTTGACGAGAAGAAATTCTCACGAGCACCACGAGCCCCATCGAGACCATCCAATCTTGGGGACGAACTGCTGTGAGGGTCACTCGTTTCGGCTTGCTCGCGCAGCCACGTCTCCATTTTATCAAGAACACCGGCCATTTGTCCATGAGACCGATTCGAAATTCTCAACGTATTACCAGTCGTAGGCTTCACCGAATCCACGCCAACACTGGCAGAAAGAAAAGCTGAAAGTGTAGGCGTCGTGGCACTATCAGCCAACCAGTTTACAAAAAAGCTCCTTTGTCGACGCTTCCTGATGAGTTCTGCGCTTTTGAGCTCTCGTTTATCCGATGGCTGCAGCGAATCACATACAGCAACAACAACTTCCTTCTCGACCTCAATCAAAGACTGAATCCGACCTACAGCAAATTGCAACAATTATGAGATCAAGATGCACACAACCAAAGGCAAAAGCAGATCGTACCAGCGTCGGATGAGATGAACGTTGGCGTCTTCAAAGTTTGACGCCCGGGTTGCCAGCACAAAGATCTCCTTGAGGTCGAGGGAGGAGCAGTTTGTCTTGGTTTATCAACATCAAGGCTCGCCAAAGATCGCTTCAATAGCGACCAGTCCACGACTTTGTCCAAAACCTTTCCTGTGTAGGTCTTGAACGCTTGCTCCAGCTTCTCTCTCGATATCATCTTCACGAACGCAACATTTTTCATACTAAATCATCGGCTAACACCGGCAAATTTGGCAACACCTGTTTACATACCGTTCCCGTCTGCGTAAGATGGCGCGTCGAAATACGAAAACACGCGGCCCCAGCAAGATCTGCAGTTCCCATATCCAGATCCGGCGCAGCAGCAACTGATCAAATAAAACCACACAGAGCATCTGTCAGCCCTCGTCTGCTGCCAACAAACAACCACACAAAGCAAACGGGCCTAAACCCTCACATGGATGCATTTCAGGGGCAGCAACTGGCGTCTCCACTGCATCCTTGCTGCTCGCATGAGCCTGTTTTCTCGGTTGCTCGTCAGTTTCCTTCTCTTCTCTCTTGCGCTTGGCTTGCAACTGCTTCAGATTCCTGGCCAGGACACTCGCCGCCGCCTGCTGCTTCTATAGTGCATTACAAAGTACAGTAAAGAATCCACCTCAGTCAGCTCCTGTATCACCCCTAAAACTACAGCTAAAAGGCCGCTTAAAACCACGTCGAACGAACCTCTTTGGCCGCCTCCGCTCGCGCCTGCAATTCCTTCAGCTCCTTCTTTCGCGCCAGCGCTGCAGCTGCCGCCTTCGCCGCTTTATTTTCTTCCTCTTTGGCTGTTTCTTCCTCATTTTGTGCCTTCAGGGCGTCAATTTGTTTGTATTTCGCAATATTTGGAGCGTGTAGCTGGAGCAACTTCAGGAGATTCTCTTTGCGCACCAAAGTCTCATCACGCTTGGAAATCCAGCGCTGTCTCTCCTCTGCTACTTCAATAAGACGCTGCGACGCAGATGGGCCCGCATCGGACGCCACAAAGCCCTCTGCAGCGGACGACGCCGCGCTCACCTCCCGCCCAACTTCCATTCGCTGCGAAATCATGGATAGTTGGTGTGGTGAACATGAAACATGATGTAGTGTACATGATACCTTGTTTTAGCCAATCCGCGATTGCAACCTTTCGTGGCGTCAAGATCGCACTTTGGATTGCGAGAGCATGTCGGGCGTACAGGTCGTAGCGGGGGGCAACCCGCGCCAAGGCGCGATGGATGTGGACGAGAGAGACCAGTGTATCCGCGGTACTATAGAGACAGTGAGGGGTCCAACTGGGTTTAATGTTTGGGGACTAAAATTCGCTGTTGGCGAGCTATGTAGATATCGTAAGCTGGTTCCAGCGCAAAGCAGATCTGGAGGCTGCAGTAGAGAAGAATGCGGGTAAGGAGCATAGGAAGGTGATGGTCTTGATGTTTATTCGGAGATCTGATTGGACGACTAAATTGCAATGATGAGGATAGATATTGAAGCGTTGGAGAAGACGCTGGGCATGGAGATCCCAGAGGTCGGTCGCGTCTCGAGAAGTGAGCATGCTGATCACCCAGTTGCTCAAACTTTGTCAATGTGTCATGCAGGAATTGCGCAGTTTGCTGACGACGCAGAGCGGCGGTATCTGGTTTGACGACTACAAGGTAGGGCATCGAACTTTATTGGTGGTGAGGTGTAGCTGACGATGCATTGTTATGTCCATGAATTTGCAGTCGCTGTCGGCAGATGTACGTACTGTGCTAGTTGAACTAAGCTTATGTGGTACTTGTACCTGAGTATTTCATTAAGGTTGCACTAATGCTGTACCTTTATGATTGAACGTGCTTTAGGGCATCATTAACAAGGCGGAAACTTTTGCATCGGTTAAGGAATGGGACTCTTCGTTGATCCCTTTTGCTGCAAACGTGGACGGCGGAGCACTCGTCGCGGATACGCGCTCGAGAAACGCGGTTTTCGAGTTCAATGAAGACGGAAAGAGTGACCGGCCGCTTGCGGCGACGCTGCTGGAGTATCTTGAGAAGTACCGAAACCGACTACTTTCCGGCAAGTTCGACTTCGTGGAGGACGTCGGGTTGGTTGAGCGCTCGCGCAAGTGAGATCCACAAAAACAGAGGCTAACGTCTGAGTCATTACGCAAATTCAACGGGAAGCAATGAATCAGCTAAATTTCATTTTACTCAGACAACCACTAAATAACCCTTTCGTTCGTTCCACTACATCGACGTACGTTCAAGTTGACATGTTGCTGCATTGAAGTGTTCGTTATGCTGCGTTCCTTTCGCTTCACGCCACCACTACATGTTGACGTTTCCATATCCGTGGCATGTGAATCCAACCCGTTTTCTTTCGTTTATGGACGTCCTTCAGAAAACAGTACACGTAGTGCCAGCGACGCAGGAAACGAACCAAACTTGCGAATGGCAACGCTTTCCAGCTTGCCATCGCCTGACGCGATGTTTTCACCCCGCCACTTCCTGCCTTCTCGATGGACCAGAATTCCACGAAAGCGCTTCCACTCTTACAGACACTTAAGCTATGTGAGGTAGCGGCAGTCACTGCCAGCCTTGAGCGAGAGCACGGCGTCTCAGCATCCCGAACAGGATACCGGTGTTCTTGGGCGTAATTGAAGGGTACTTATACATGTATACGAAGGAACCATGCGTGAACTGAATTTTATTGATCGATCTACGGCGCCGTAAATGCCACGCGCATCACGTTGTTGTCGTTTCCCTCGGCTGTATGTCCTCCAAACACGTACATCGCGCCGTTGCAAACTACCGCTCGATGCCAGGCACGAGGGGTCAACGGAGGATCACACTTCACCAGCTTCCAGGTCGGGATCTCTTCGTCTGTGTCAGAAAGCAGGGACATATTAGCATACGAGAAGCCTTGCGCATTTATTCTTCACAGATGACGTACCGGCTCCGAGGTCCAACACATATGCATCGCCTTTCAAGCACCCGGTGTTCCCTCCGTACACAATTAGTTGCGAGCCGATGCTGGCACTCGAGTGCGTGTAGCGTGATGCAGGTCCATGGCCTTGAGTTTCTGCCTTGCGCCATACACAATCGATGCGTTCGCTTGACACGGCCTCTGCGCAAACAAGAAAATGTTAACCACAAAATCAATTCACGAACGCGATGCATCCACGCACGAACATACCGATCTCAAAAGCAAAAAGCTGACCGCGACGGTATTTTCCGTCGTATCCACCGAAAATGTACATGCGGTCTTTGATAACGCACACTGAGTGCGTCGATGACGGTCCCGGGATATCACCACGAGGTTGAAGCTCCACCCATGTCGGAACCTCGGTGTCTGCCATAAAATAGAGCTAATGCTTAGAGCCGTTTTACTATCAAAGGCAAGTGGGTTTAGGAGTACGAACCAAATCGAAGCGCAAAGGTATCACTGAGCCGCTGGAGATGGCCGTAGCCTCCGTACAGGATCGCCATATCCTGCAACACTGTCAGCGAGTACCAATAGCGCATAGACGGAGGCTTTCCGATCACTTCAAGCTTTTCCCACCTCCACTCTTCGGACTCTGCTTAGCACACGCGATGAGGTTGTTAGTTGCTTACATTTAGACTACAAGAAAGATATAGCTCACACAGAAAAACGTACTGAGGTTGAGCCGGTGAAGTTCCGTGAGGAATTTACCATCAATCGTGCCCCCGATCGCATATAAAGCGTCTCCAATGACGAATATCTGGAGAAGGTTACCTGGTGGCGGTGGCGTACCGCTGATCGGCGGTTGAATCCAGTGAGGCGACGGTTTTGCTGCGAGATCTAAAATGTGCAGGTCGTTCAGCCGGAGCTTGCCGACGATGCCACCTACGACAATCAGGAGGTTCCCATAGATCGCCAACCCGCAGTCGTATCGCTGGTCCGGTGGAGTGCCCTCTGATCTCACCGTTTCCCACTCCATATGAGCGATTGCAAGCTCCTCGCGTTTAATCTTACGCGTTCTGGCTTTCCTCTTGCCTACTTGGCTGGCGGGGGTTCGAGTAAGTTTGGACACCGTTTTGGTTACTGCCTCCCTGGTCGACGAAGCCTGCCCAAATGAACTAGTGCTCATTTTTTGTAGCGACGTTCGTGGGTGCCGCGCTGGTCCTGGGATAAAACTTCCACTTAGAGAAGTTCTCGCCGCCACTGGAGGTGAAGGCCGTTCGCTGTCCGACGAAATTAGGTCATCCAGGTCGATAACGTCGTCCAAGTCGCTAAGATTGTCCAGCTGGAGAGGTACATCACTGGGATTCGGCAGCAAGTCATGGTGCGTCCTACGTGCGTCATAACCCGTAGACACGGCCGTGTTGATAGTATTGCTGAAGTTGCTGTTGGTGAAGTTCATGTGGTCTACTTGAACGATGGCGCTTTGGTATGATGTCGACAGCATGGCCGACGAAGAGATCTATCGAAAGAGCATTGCACGATTATCCTTAGAATAATAAACAAACTCAAAGTCAAGATTACAAGACGTACCGGCAAGTGGAGATCTTGACCTGCACCAGTGTATGGAAATCCCATCGTGCGCATCTCCGTTTCCGGCGCTGGGGCAATTTCAGTCTTTCCAGCTTTAAAGATTTGCTGTGCTTGACACAGAGGACAATCACCCAAGGATGAAAGTGACTGCTGCATGCAGGAAAGACACAACACGTGGCCGCAGTCCTGACGAGCGGGAAATTGCGTCAAACGAAGGCAAATTGGACACGAAATGCTCTGTGCACCCGGCGCGAGCTGCAGATGGAAGTTGTACGCGGTCTCCAGTCCGTCCCACGAGCCGTCGTCCACCGGAAAGTGTCCCGAGGCGAAGAACTCTTCGTCTCCATTGACCTCCGCGGTCTTTTCTTCCCTGTCGTCGCTCGGGTGTCGAGCGTCTTGTTCTCTGTCTCTTCCTGCTCCTTCTCTGCCAAAATTCTCATTAGAAGGTCGACTGTTGTCCCCCATAGAGGACGGAGCAGTGCTCCCGCTTGTTGGATGCCTCATACAGAGCTAGCGGAAGGCCAACCGAGCCCCCAGGCGCGGGAGATAACCAAGAGCCGTCTCGCCCTCGTCGTGCGTGCTGGTGCGAAGACAGAACCGAGCCTTGTGCTGTCTCTAGCGAGGCGATGATTGGCTGAAAATGGTCTGACTAAACACGCAGATCCGGTTTGAAACACGCGATTTGACAAATTGTAGCCATTTGTTGAACACGCAGAAAAAAATTCAAACACGCCATTTTGAACAATCCTTTCTCCATTCAGACCGGCACGCCCTTTGTATCAGTGTACACGAAAAGCCTGGTCATTTACTGTAGCAGCTCCTCAGAACTCACCTCTGCAGGTAAGCCCTGCCTAACGCCTTGCTGGGTGAGGACTTCGTGCGATGAAGGTGAGAAATTTAGAGGTGAGCTCGTTTGAATTGCTGGGAGGGTTTGGCTGCCAACCACAGCTCAACATAAACCGCAACGCCAGCCACCAGTGTGAAGTTGTGTATAAGCTTACCATTGAATTCGTACGTCTTGGGGGTAATGTTTGTGTACACAATACGGAAACAGTTTGAGTATCATGAAAGCGGCTATCCGATGAATACTGAAGGCAGCATGAACCTGAACCACGAGGTACATGCATATCGACCTCGTTCACGAGGAGTCTTCGTCGTCAATGGTGAGCATGTTCTCCGGGTCGTCGCAGTCGTCGCCGATCGGGCAGTTGACGTCGTCGTCGGGCATGTGGTACAGGCACTTGCTGATGAGGAACTCCTGACGGTACTTCTGCACCGTCACATCTTCAGGCACATCGTCGATGCAGACCTCGAGGAAGTATTTGAACAGGAACATGCCACCGATGAATATCGAGAACATCCACACACGGGTGGACGTTTCCAGAAGATTGAAGAAGTCGCCCGTGAAAATGACTACGGCGCCGTTCGTGCACACTGAGATGGCTGCAAAAGCCTGCAGCACCAGGTACCAATATCCCATGCTGCGCACGTTGCGTGGACGGGGACGACGCGACTCGAAAATGAGACGGTAGGCGTCCAAGCGGATCTCGAAGTAGTTGTTCACGTACGAGAGCAAAGGCGCAAACGGGAAGGCCACAACGAACATGGTCGTGAAGCCGAACTGGAGCGCCATCTCAGTGTAGTCGTCGAAGGTGCCGTGCCAATCGTACTGCGCCATGAAGAGCTCGCGCTCTGCATCGGACTGCTTGTAGTCATCCAAGTGGCCCAGGAGCCGGTACTTGCTAAAATACACGAACAAGCGCGGGATGGCCACCTCAGTGATGTTGCCCACAAAAAGCCGGGAGCAGAACACAATGGCGAGCATGTACTCGAGCTCGTGCATGCAGCTCACGTCGCAACCCTCGAACCCTTCCTTCAGAAACGCCACGTAGAATAGACCCGCGTAGTTGTTTACGAACTGGAAGATCACAGTCTTGACGATGAGACTGTTCTCGTACTCCATGTCCGTGCGATGGTTCTCCTGGTCCACAAGCACGACGGAAACATAATTGTAGATCTTGGTCATGATGGTGATCTGGACAACGTTTGCGAGGGACGACACAATCGAGCCGTACTTGTAGTCATCCAGCACAAGCTTGTCCGAGTCGTTGCCCTTGGTAAGGTCGTACGTCAGCATGAAAATCGACGACACGATTACAAACACGATCAGGATGAGGAAGGAGATGACGACCCAGCTGTAAGCCACTCGCTTGAGCTTTTCGCGCGGGGGGAAGTACCGTGTCGACTTGCCGTTAATGGGCGACGGGATACGCTCGCCGTAGAACTGCGGGCGGAGGTTCACTGTCTCCGAGAAGTGTGCTGTGCCCCAACGAAGTGTCTCGCGTGAGCTAAGCCGCTTCCAATTCTCGAGGTAGATGGTCATCCAGATAGTCATGAAAGCTCCAAAAATCGGCGAGATGTAGGCGAACACGGTGTTGTAGTCGTCGTGGGGAATGGAGTAACTCATGATTCCCGTGATGATGCCCACCAGCGTCGGGTACAGGAGCCACTTGGTGTAATGGCCAAGATACAGGAAGTAGAGCGCCACCTTGACGCCGAAATACTGGCAGATGCGGTCGAAGGGTTGGTTCATGGGGGACGTGTGCCACACAATCCAGTGCTCCTTGAGGTCCACCTTCTCCTGCTCTTCATGCAACGGGTAGGTTTCCACGATAATCCCCTCATAGATCAGACGATCAATGTCTTGGCCAGCGCCCGTCTGGTGGTTGGTGATGATGTGCTCGATGAGTCCAATGCGGTCGGTGCTGGAGAAGAGCGAGCCGTTGGGGCCCTTCTTGGCGTAGAAGTGCTGCAAGTCTCGGGCCTGGAAGTACGGAGCGAAGATGTAGTCAAACGGCGAGTAGCGGTACGTTTGCTTCACATCTCGGATCGGGAATGGGGCGATGCCGTACTCAGGGATGCCACTGAACGAGGCGCGGCGCAGCTCCGTCGGGTCAAGCTGCAGGTGCATTTTGAGGACCTCGGCGTCGCGTCGCATGAGCTCCTCGGGCGCGCGGATCTTGCAGAACACGAGCTCCTTGCCCGTCGAGTAGAAGAGGCGCAGGTGCAGCCCCGCACCGCGCAGGCGCTTGATGATGTTGTCGCGCTCATCGCTCACCTCGATCACGTGCTTGGGCGGATTGGGGAACACGATCACGTAGTCCCAGCGGCCCGCCGCCTCCGTCGTGGACGTGCCGTAGTCCAGCGGCACGCGAAGACGCACCTCGGCGGTCTGCGGCTGGGGATACGGATCCGACATGGCGCCAAGTTGGAATTGGGAACTCATACTTGGCTGGTGGCAACAAAAGTTGATCCTGATTTTTCATGGATATCCAGGATTTGCAATAAAAGGTCTAAAATCTCACTGTCGCCTAATTACCGGTACATTTACCGATATGAGCTGTTTTGGCTTTTTCATCACTACTGTACATGTAACAATGATTCACTGTTGCTATTAATAGCTTCCTCGTGGCCGATAGCAGGTCTCCTTGATTTAGGCTCCACTCAAGTTTCGCTTGATGTGGCCGCATTCACAGCTTTAGACGTACTCCTCCCCCCACGTTATTATCCTACTTCGAAGTAGTTGGCAACTACTAGTTGCCACCTGCATCCGTGCACGCCAGGAAACTTGTAGCGGCGCACCATCTCAGCTGGTCGAAGTGCTGCCAGCCACTTCGAAAACGACCCGCAGCCAACAAAGCGGAGTCGCAGCCGTGCATCCTATTTCTGCTTCCGTGGTTTTGTGAACACACCACAACCAACGGTGGCATCCCAAGAAATGCCGCCGTGCTAAGACCTATCGAGTGCCTCGTTTCACGGTGGTTAACTGCCAATGCGTTTTTGGCTTCAGGTCAGTTGAGCCCAAACACCCCCGTGACACACCTGTCAGCGGCAGTGATGGCTGTGGCAGTTCCAAACAATAATCACCTTATGACGAACAGCGGATTTTGAGCGATCTGGGTGTCTTGGACCGCTTTCTTCGTTCGATAAAAGCAGTTGCTATTCACGGATACTTGAGAGCTATCTTCGAAAACAAACTAGTTCTCAACAGGCATCTCTGCAGATGCGGGTCCTCCGTGGCAAGGACGTTACCGCATCTCCGGAAGCCGTGCAGCCGTTGCTGCTTGGCGTTGCTGCTGCTTGGTTGCCAGCGGGTCTAAAACCGCATCGCAATGCCCAGCCAATTGCATCCGGCCACAACGCGTGACGAGGTGGCACGTCCTTCTCTGTTCGAGATCGCACAGTTGAATATCAGATGTTATTTACGTCTTAACAGAGGTCTGCTTGCAGGGTCCATAACTACATTTCACTATGGTTGTTTCTATAAACAAATAATACTGAACCTTTTCACAACCGCAGGATATCTATTGTGCACAGGAAAGTTTGCCCTGAAGAGCCATATGACTTGGAGGGGGTCATCAAGTTCAGAAGTGGTGGTTGGTTTACAGAATCTCCAGATGCCCGACTCCGGGATGTGTTTGGCTGCGACGCGCTCGAACTTGCTCGCATTCGCGATTTGACTCGGCAGCGATCAATTCGTAGCTGCAGGTCGGGGTCTAGGAGCAGGGGCAGATAGTATGAGCTCATTCTCCAGTCTCGTGAAGCGGCGCGTGCAGCGCGCCAGCACGTTTGTCGGGAGCGACGCCAGCACATTCATCTCGAGCGCGTCGTCGCAGCGAGCTACGATGCTGGCGTCCCCGTCGCTCTCGTCGGCGTCCGAGACACTCGAGGACTGGATGTACTGGCAGCGCGACGCCAGCAACGCGCACTGCTGGACCAAGGTTTACGGCGTGCTGGACAACGAGTTCCTGTGGCTCTTCAAGGGCAACCACTCGAGCAAGACCATGTTCCTCCAGATCGCGGTCTCCAGCGTCGAGGTGTCAGGCCAGCGCCAGCTACGGCTCGTCGACCCGAACGGCGAGGACATGGAGATCTGGCTGCTGGACGAGGGCAGCTTCGTCGTGTGGCGGCAACGGCTTGAGGAGGCTGCCGCGCTCACGACGCAGTTCTTCCGCATCACAGAGATCGAGGCGCGGCGGCTCCCGCGCAACAGCGCCTACCGTGGCAGCCTGGTGACTTATCGTCGTGCGAGCAAGCGGGCGCGCTACAAAGCTGCCATCGAGTGGATGGCGATGCGGTGGCGACAGAAATCTGTACAGCCCTCACGATGAAGCGATCGTTTCGAGTCCAGAGATTTCTGGTGTAGCCACCTCCTAAGTTATTTAACGTGAAGAATGCGTTCTCCCACCTTTCAATCGATCGAACCTGGAGACGTGAATATTTGGCTGCAACTCGAGCCTTGTTGTTTGGCGTTTACGGTCATTCGAACAGGCTACAGGTACAATTTTCCACACAATACTGGGCGTGGGTGAATCAATCGTATATCCTGTCTTTGTTCAGATTGTCTCGCTCCTTCTGGCTCAGACTGAGTCCTGGGCCGATCACTTCACAATTTGCGCCGCATTGTCCGTTATTGAGTCATGCGTCGACTGTCGTTGACGGCGATGCCGTCGCGGCGGCATAAGCAGCAGCAGCGTGCGAGCTTCAGCTCTGCGTGCGGCAAGGCCACGAGCAGCCTGCGCTCGACCTTTGGCAATTTCAGTATGTTGTCGTCACTGTCGACGTCCGTGTCCTCAGACTCGCTCACGTCGCTGTCGACGGCCACCAGCTCGTACGGCGGCCTCATGGAAGACTACGACGACATGGACGAGGAGCTCGAGGACAAGGCGTGCTGCGAACAGGGCTGGATGTACTGGAAGAAGACCGACGACTGCTGGCTCAAAATGTACGCTCGTCTGCACAACGAGCTGCTGTGGCTCTCCAAGGGTGCGGACGACGTGGTGGCTGTCGTTCAGATCGCGGTCGCGGGCGTGCGAGCTACAGACATCGGCGGCATCATCGCGCGAGGCCCCGCCGGCGAGAGCATGGAGCTCTTCGCCTACGAACGCGAGCGCACGCGCGACTGGATAGACGCGCTGTTCGTCGCTGCCCAGCTCACTCAATCATACGAGCGCTCGGTGGCGGCCGAGCCGGCGGAGGGTGAGATCCCGCATCGAGAGATCAAGGAGGTAGAGCAAGTGTACACGGGGACTCTGATCATCTACAACAAGGAGCAGAAGAAGTCTCCGTGGAAACAGCGGCTGCGCGACGCGTGCCGGCGACGACTGGAGAAGTTCGTGGACCGCCTGGACACTTCCAAGCGGTAGATACCAGGGACTCAGCCCTGGAGGACAGTGAGGAGGAGACGCCAACAATGATTGGCGCATGTAGCGAGCTCGATAGCTTGCAACTTATTTATTAATTACTATCGGATAATAAAAAAATTAAGAATGTTGGACATGTATGTACATGCAGCTCTCGATTCCGCCTGTCGTCACGAGTCGATGGCCATCACGTCTAAGAATTTATTTGTTCCATTAGGCCAGGTTCGCAAGCCTGGCCCTACAGTAGGTGTGGCAGTGGAACCTCGGAATCGAACACGGGTTGTTAACATGTAAAGCAGGATGGCCGGTCCAACTTGGACTCCAAGGGTGGGGTTTTCCTAGGATGACGCCGCAGCTCCTGCGGCGATGATCATCGCCCAGGATTGGCGAGTCCGTGGGCGTCATCGAATTGGAAGATCCTGCGATGCTTGCGCCGCACTGCGGCCCGCACAGGACCCATCGTCCTGGCGATGAAAACTAGGCTTTCCACGTGCATGATCACGGGCACGTGTTGCTGTTCCAGACTGGATGGGCACAGTAGCCTTCCTAATGTACCCGATTCGTCTTTTTTCTGCGTTTGCTTACCTGTATAGTGCACACGCTCGGATAAATATGAGTTGTAAGACACTAGAAAACTATCACCCTGCTCGCGCTCCGCGCGGACCCAAAAACCCTTACTAGAAAGCATGAACCCTACCACGCTTCGCTCGCTGAGCGCACTGTTTATGTTTGTCGGATAAATGTATAAAAGGAGATGCTCTAGTCTGGAGCAGCAACCACTTCCATGATCAAGTGCATTCAATTTCCTGCATGCATTGAGACGGGGGAAACGAGCTCCACGGACTTCTCTACAACCTTTCGGCAGCTAACGCGGCCCTGTGAGCGTGTAGAAGTCGTTCGTTCGCTTCCGTGGTGGTGGTGGTTGTCGGCCGTACAGCTCGCAGAATTTGCTGTTGCATCGCGTCCTCAAAGGAATGTTACCCCCTGATGATGCTATTTCATAATAAGCTTACATGTATTAATACATGTATCATATTGTTATTATTATAATGTACATGTAGTAGACCTTTGGGCATTTCTCATCGAACAGTCAGCAGGTTCGTCGGCGTCAGGCTAGCATCGTGCTATCAATTCCAGTCGGGGCAAGGAATTTTGCTTGGATATCTTCACTAGGTTTTGCAAACTAACGGCACATCTTCCCAATGTCGATCACCGAGACAAGACCGACGAGTTCCCCAGCGTACTTTGCGAAGAGTGTATTAATACATGTATTATACTGTAATAAAAAGCACGCGGCGTCTGCATTCAGCTAGGCTGATGATCAGCCTGTGTGTGCCATCATGACACTGTCGTGTTGAAGTGTATATCGGTATACCAGCTGTCCTGTACTGATCCACGTCAAGGCTATACATGTAGTGCTCGTGGTGTTGGTTGCTATTGACAAGTGCTGCGTTTGTACAAAGCGACCGAACCTCTGTTTCATCCATCGCTTCCTCCTCTCATTTTACTTTCTCTCGTCTCACTCGCTGGCGACGGCAGCTCTGTGCTCGTAAAACTCGCGTGCCCACTTGTGCATGTGCTGTTTCTCAGCCTCACGCACGGCCAGAACCGATGGGGTGTCGAGTTTGTTGCTGAACATGAGGTCAAGATGGTGAGCACCGCCTTCAACCGAAAGCGCGACAACAGAGTCTGAGTAGTTCTGCAGCACACCAGTGCCTGACCACGGATCGTAGTTCCCGTTGCTGAAGACGATGTTGCTCGCCGCCTTCAGTGCCTTGCGTCCGCCGTACTGCGTCGTGGCCCAAAGCGGACGAATCTCGATACCCCATTCGGACTTGCAGTTTTCATTGTCATCAGTGAAGTTCCACGGAACGGACCAGAACATGTCGTTCACGCCGTCAACGTTCTGTGGCTGGTAAATCTCGGAGCAGAAGATATAGTCCCAGAATTCCGAGTCCAGAGCCGATTCGTTGGATGAGGCGCTGAGTTCATAGCACTCTTGATCGTTAGTGCTGTTATAGTACACGCCCAAGGCCTTGGAGAAGGCAGACAATAGACCCACATCATCGTCTGCAGCAAAATCTTCAGCTACGTAAGAACATGCTACGCGAACAGGATACGCAGGCAGCACACTAACGCCATTCATGATGTAGGACGACGGGTACGGATAGTTCCCCATTGCCATGTAGTCAAACGCTGACTTGGCCCATTCCATGATCCCATTCACATCAGCCTCTGCCTCCACTGTCATAGAGTCACAAAGTGACAGAGCCTTCTTCAACTGCTGACGACCTTGCTCGGTCTTCCCAAGTTCTTTCATTGCCGGCCAAGTCCGACGAATGTTCGGTACACAGTTTGGAGTAGAACCCGCCTCCTCGGACGCATCAAACGTCACAATGCGCTCAAATGACCCCTTGTCTAGCGGAACTTCATCACCGAGGAACGAAAGGATTGGAGCTGATCCCGCAACAACTCCGTCAATGATGTGCGGGTACTTCATGCGAAACCAAGACCCCAACATGCCTCCGTACGAGCCGCCGAATCCAATCACGGGGATATCGCGCTTCAACTCACCTTTCAAGTATGTGATCAGCACCGCGTAATCCGCCAGCGTCTGCTCCGTCGACAACCACTGCATGTGTTTCGTCACGTCTTCGCCGAACGGCACCGATTTGCCGAAGTACCGGTGCTCAGCGAAGACGAGCATGGCGCCGAACTCGTCGGCGTTTTCCCACATGAGTCCTGTGTGGTTGAGATACAGCTCGACGTCGGCCTCGTTGCCGACATAGAAAAACATGACGCCTCCAGGTCGGAAGTGCTGGTCACAGACGAAGTATCGTTGCTGGTAGGTGGGTGCGCCGACATCGAAGTGGTCCAGCGTCTGCGTGAAGAACTTCTCGTCGCACTGAGCCAGTAGGTTCGTCGGCGTGACGTCCACGTTCAGTTTCGGCAGGCGGTCCCGAAGGTGAGCTGTGACTGGGACGACGGGGTTTGACACAACGCCCTTCCAGCTAAAGACCGTCGCGAGGAGCAGCACAGGCGTCACCAGCAGCCCCGCAACTGTCAGCAACAAGTGGTGTCGACTGCGTTGCGAGTCCTCGAGGCGGAGAGTCGCTGCTCTAAGTATCGGCGTGTTCTCTTGAGCCATGGCGGGCGTCTGGCAGATCGAAGAGTGTGTGTAGTTGAAGCGGGTTAGATACAAAACCTTTCAGAACGCATATTAAAGTTACTTAAGTCCATATCACAGTTTGTAAATGTCGCACGAAGGTCTTCCCAGCGATTGCTCCTCTTTTTGGCCGCGTGGAGCTTTATCTCTCGATCGATATCCGAAAGCCCCAAGGCGAAGTGACGTGAGGTGAAGTCGCAGATCTCGGCCATGAACAACCCTCCGTACCAGCCGTACGGCGGTCCTCCTCCGCAGCAGCAGGCACCGCAGTCGCAGCCGCCGTGCGCCAATGCGTTCCGCCCCTTCAACCCAGCGCAGGTGAACGCGCCGCTCTCGGGCAGCGGCGGCCCTGCCTTCATGCGCAGCGCCAACAACGGTCCGCCCTCGACCGGCAGCCTCAATACTCCGCCCGCCTTGCAGCAACAACAGCAGCAGCAGATGCAGATGGGCGCCGGACCGCGCGGCTTCGTGCCCCCGAACCACAGCTTCTCATCCGGTCCGGCCAGCCAGCCCACGGCGCCGCCCCCGCAGCAGTTCGGCAATCAACCGGCGCCTATGAGCGGCGGCGGGGGCTACGGCCCGCCCAGAGGAGGCCTACCCAACTCCCAGCCGCAGATGATGCGCGGCCCGCCGCCCGCGGGCGTCGCACCCCCCATGGGTCAAGGAATTCGCGCTCCAGGACCCCCGCCGCCCGCTGGAGCCATGGGCCTGGGACAGAGACAGGGACCCCCCAACGCCCAGAACGGACTCACACAGCAGTTCGCCAACATGGGACTCAACGGACCCCCGGGCCCGGGCGCTGCGGGACTGCAGAGAGGCCCCCCACCGATGGGGGGAGCCCCACCTCCGCCCGTGGGAGGAGCGATGGCGCCCCCTGGTGCCCTGCCTGCCATGAACCAGCAGCAGCAACAGCCGATGGTGAACCAGCAACAACCACCCAAGGCGTACAACAGCAACCTCCCGAGTGGGAACTTCCAGCAGCCCAACGAAATGATGAACGGTGCGTGCGTCCGTCAGCTCTGGTGCAGTTGTTCTGGGTGAGATGATGTTGAAGTGGATCTGACATTTTGTGTAGATGGATACGGAGGGCAGCAGGGTTTCCAGGGCCAACAGATGCAGCAGGATTCAACTTTGAGCGAAGAGGTGATGGCGTCACAGTGCGACCCGCGTTTCATGCGACTGACTGTGAACGCGCTGCCGCACTCGCTCGACCACGCAAACAAGTCGAAGCTTACGTACGGCCTTATTATCCGACCGTTGGCGCCGCCTGAGGAGGGAAACGACCTGGATGTGGTGAACTTTGGCCCCACCGGCGTTGTGCGTTGCCGTCACTGCCGCACATACATGAACCCGTTCGTACAGTGGGTGGATAATGGCCGTCGCTGGCGATGCAATCTCTGTGGGGTGTCCAACGACGTTGCCAGCTCGTATTTCTGCCACTTGGGTGCCAACCAGCTGCGCCAGGACCGCGACGAGCGCCCGGAGCTCAACTCTGGCAGCGTGGAGATTATTGCGCCTTCGGAGTATATGATGCGTCCTCCCCAGCCACCCTGCTTCGTGTTTGTCATCGATGTTTCGGCTACCGCTGTGGCGTCAGGCTCAGTTCAGATTGCAGTCGATACTATCAGAGAGCAGCTTGACAACCTTCCTGGTGTACCGCGCACGCGCGTCGGCTTCCTCACTTACGACAATTCTATCCATTTCTACAACCTAAAGGTTCGTGCAGCAGATACTTTTTCTGTTTGTGGGTATGATTGAATTGTAGTTTCTGATGCTTTTTGTGCTTGAAATTCATGCTTACAGTCGACGCTGAAGGCCCCACAAATGATGGTGGTGGCTGATCTGGACGAGCTCTTTATTCCCATCCCAGATGAGCTGCTTGTGAACCTGAGTGACTCTCGTGAGGTCGTCGAAATGTTGCTTGAAACATTGCCCACTATCCACCAGAACGCGCGCTCTGCTGAAACCGCACTGGGACCTGCTATCCGCGTTGCTTTTAAGCTCATGGTACGCACTGATTTTTGTATTACCTGGCGAGTTTCAAGAAGTGGTATTGACCTGGAAAATGTTTGTGTGTTTGTAGTCGTCGATCGGTGGTAAAATGATCGTCTTCCAGAATTCGTTGCCATCGACTGGAAATGGTGCTCTCCGAAACCGCGACAACCCTCGTTTATACGGGACGGACAAGGAACACACTCTGCTCCAGGCAGTGGATACGTACGTCAGTTTGATCGCCGCCTTGGACAGCTAACAATTGTTGTACTGGTGTTAACACTTCCCCGTCGTGACGTGTGAATTGCCCTGTTGCAGGTTCTACCGTACAAACGCCATTGACTTTTGCCGCCAGCAAGTCAGCGTTGACATGTTCCTGTTTTCTTCGATGTATACTGATATCGCCTCCATGGGTATGCTTTACGGTTTGGTACTATACGAATGAGTTAATTCATGCAGCTAATGTGATATTTTAATTTTGATGCAGGCTCGCTGTCAAAGTACTCGGCAGGTCAAGTATACTACTACCCGGCTTTCAACGCTGAGCGGGATGGGGAGAAATTTAGCAAAGAGCTGGCGCACTGCCTTGTTCGCGAGACTGCGTGGGAGGCCGTGATGCGTGTGCGCTGTACAAAGGGAATGCGTCTTGCAAACTTTTACGGCAACTTCTTCTTGCGTGGACCGGATCTGTTGGCGCTCCCGACGTGCAATGCAGATTCGACCTTCGCGGTGGAAATTACACACAGCGACGCTCTTTTGACGTCCTCGACAATTTCCGTGCAGGCTGGTCTGCTATACACGAACTCGGGCGGCGAGCGACGTATCCGTGTGCACACTGTCTGCATTCCGGTCACCAAACGTACGTTGGCACACTGGATGGTGATGATAAGCGTCTGCTTTGGATTTGCGATACTAACGTGCTTACTTAATTACTTGACTGCATAATTGTTGCAGTGTTCGCGGAGCTCTTCCGCCAGGTCGATCAAGATGCACTGTGCAACATCATGGCCAAAAACGCGCTGGAGGTTGCACTCAAGACTGGCTTGGACAGCGGTCGATCACGATTGCAGACACAGTGCGCGGATATCGTGCGTGCCTACCGCAACTCGGGTGCTTATGGTGCCAAGCAACCTTCTGGTTACCAGTTGCACCTCCCGGAGTCAATGCAGCTTCTGCCTCTGTACATCGTACGTCTGTATTGTCAGCAAGTGGCGCTTTTTATTCCAGTGAATCTAACCTCGGTGCTTTGTTCGATGTGTGCAGATGTCTCTTCTGAAAAACTCGACCTTGCGTGGTGGCACCGACCTGAACGTGGACGAGCGCGCGTTTTTGCAATATGAGGTACGTTTGGCTGTATTTGCTAGCTCAAGCTGATCACGATGTGCGGTTACTAACAGTGGACTCGTGCTCTCTGCAGTTGAACAATATGCCTGTCGAGCTGTCGCGGGTGTTTATCTACCCGCGAATGTTTGCTCTGCACAACATGCCACCAGAGGTGGGTCTGCCCGCCGCAGAAGACGAAACTGCCGAGGGTGCCAGTGCCAATTCAATCGTGCTTCCGCCGGTGATCAACCTTTCGATCGAGCGACTGCAGTGCGACGGAGTGTTCCTGCTGGACGACACGTTGAGTCTCTATCTGTGGGTTGGCCGTTCGGCTCCACCTGAACTTCTGGAGAGCCTGTTTGGCATTCCTTCCATGGAAGGCGTGGACTGCAACCAGGTAAGGAGGGATTCCCAATGGGACTCTTTTGACTAGCTGGGATCGATTACTTACTCTCTGGCTTTTGATGGTATTGCGTTCAGTTGAAACTTCTCGCCCCACACGACGACACAAGCAACCGTGTGGACGCCATCCTATCATCGATCCGCGCGGAGAGATTGCCGCACCAAAACGTGGTGGTCATGCGGGAGGGCGACCCGGCCGAGGGCCGCTTTTTCTGGAAGCTAGTAGAAGACCGGGCCAGCTTCCCTGGTGGCTCGTACTCGTACTCGGAGTACCTGGGCCAGATCAGCCGCATGAGTCTCTCGGGCGGTACCGGCGGAAGATAGATTGCAAACAGATGAAACACAACTCGTCGCGAGTCGGACGGGCAGCGGTAACGAGGACGAATGCGAATGGATGAGTACCCTTTTAGATACACATGTGCACAGTACTGCCTCCTTTCCGAAGCTGGTTAACTGCTGTACGTTCAAGCAATGTGGACAGTTATCCCGTTGACAACAAGCGTACGGTCTCGACATGTGACGCGTGGGATCTTTTGTTTACCGCTTCTTCATCTGTCCAGGCCAGCAGGATATTCAGCCGAGACTTGAAGCTGTAATGGCCCACCGTCGAGACCATTGAGGCAAGATTCTTGAAGCGAGTCTGCCCGTCGACGGTTCCAGCTTGCATATGACCATTTTCCGTCCCAGCAAGTGGCTCTAGTCCACATGTGAGACCAAGCACCCGACGCCGTATTAGCATTACTCTCACGCACCTCTGAACACTGCAACTTAGTCGTTAAACGGCTTTTGTGGAGCAAAATGCTCCGGTGCAATAGTCGACATGTGGTGAGCCTCATGCCTCATTCTGCCAATGTAGCACGACTGGCCTTCCAGTATTACACATGTTGAAAGCCTATGGCAGCTCTGGCCGTTCAGCATGTTGACCCCACGAGGTAGAGAGATCGACCGCCTTGGTCATTTGGTGAAACTCACCGCCCGGCGCAACTTGGTTCCTCGCTGAGGAGTTGGCAATTCGTTTTCCAAATGGAGGGCCCGCCTACCAAGTACTCAATGTTCTCGCACCAGTTCTTCGTGGCCGGGTCCAGGGACAGTTTGGGGCTGCGACGGTCACGCGCGACTTTCACGAATCTGCCAATGACGCCTCGCATCTCTCAAGACTTCCAGCACCGGGGCGAGACTTTTTGCTGCATCGAAGTTCGCCAGTCGCGGGTCTCGTTCCTGTCGCTGAGCAGCACGATCTCCACCGTCTCGTCGCCGCTGCCTCAGGATATCCATCTCCAGGGCTGGATGTACTGGGCGCGTCGGGAGGACAGCAACGCCGCACTGGAAGCGGAACGGTACACTAAAGTGTACGCCGTGCTGCGCAACGAGTTCCTGCTGCTTTATCGCAACGACCAACGTCCGTCCAAGCAGGTTCGACCTCAACCACTGGTGCAAATCGCAGTGGCGAGCTCCTGGCGCGGCGTGGACGGCGTCCTGCATGTCGAGGACCCGTACGGCGAGGAGATGGAGCTGCATCTGTACGAGCGACAAGACTTCGAAACCTGTCGCCGGTGGGGCGACGCGCTCGAACAGGCTTCGGAGCTGACACACTCGCACTTCTCCAACTTCGACATCAAGGTGGACGATTTAGCCCGTGGCAGTGTGTATCGAGGCACTCTCCACGACTTCAGGTTGGGAAGAGAAAGCTCCATCCGACGGTCGGTCATGCAGATAAGGAAGTTCAAAAGCTGGGACTCGCTGCGGAAGTTCATCCCTGCGCGGATATCGAAATACTCTCGAGCGTCATCGATGAACTGAGAAGTACAAGTACTTATCAACTTTTTATTTATTTTGCGGACGAGTTGCTCCGCATCCGTGCACTAGGCCGCCACCATTCCATCGGAAGAGTGTGCGGTGTGTAAGTATATTTGCTTTAAGGTTACATGACAGTGCACTCACTCCTCTTAGGTTTCTCTAGTCTCTTTGGTACTGTTGGGCCTTCATTTGTGGACGAGAGGACTTCACTGTCTCCGAAAGCCCCAGCCATGGCTGGATATGTCGTTATCCTGCTCATTGTAGCAGTCGCCATTGACTGATCGGCCCGAACGCTGCACTGACTGCCTAACGTCATGTCGAAGTTAGTTGTCTGGGAGCGGCTTTCTTTTAACAGCAGTGCATCCGACAGCGATTCCTGTCTGTCAACGCGTTTGGTCAATGCAGTAGCGACATGAGCTGCTTCGACAGTCGTGCTATCAGCACCTTCACAAACTTCCTCCCTCTCCACCCGATCCATTTCCGTTCGAGACCTTCTTTTCCCTGCAGTCTTTGGGCGCTCCTTTTGGCTACCGCTGGAGTTGGAGACAGGAGCTTCGTCGCTATTGGTGGTGGTAGCTGTAGTAGTAGACGGATTGGGCTTCTTTTGGCTGGGTTCTGCTGCTGTGACAGCGGTCGTCTCTTTCAAGATTTGCTGTTCGAGCTTCGCCTTCAGCAATTTGTTGGTTCGCTCCACGCTTTCCAGAGCACAGCGCAGATCCGCGTTTTGAGTCCGTTCAAACTCGAGATATTGCTGAAGCGTGACGACTTCTTGGGCGTTGTGCTCAAGTTCGAGCGTATTTTCAGCCAAAGTTTTCTCCTGGACGGCGAGTTGCTCTCGATACTGCTGTAAAGTGGTTTCCAAGTTTTCGTCATCCACCGCCTTGCCCCTGCGACGTCGCATCGACTTTTTATTGCTCAGTAACGTGTTGCGACCATTTTCATCAGCGTTGTAGAAGTGAACTGAGCCATCACCGTCCAATAGCTCTGCTGTTGACGACTTACTTTTGAGATTAACCGCATGAGATGCCACTTTGTTCAGATTGCTGCTCGGTACAATTCCGTAGACGCTGAATTCCAAAGGTGAGTTTTGAAGAAATACAACCAACTCGGACGTAATTTCATGCTCAATCACAACGTGAAAGCCGAGTTGAGGATCCACGGAGGGCGAGGAAGTTGGCTCGGACTTGTGTTCTTCAGGTTCTTGCTGTTCTTCATTGTTTCCACTCCACTTGAAACTCACGTATGCGTCCTTGCATAATTTCCCTGGAATTCCACGGAGAGATTCAACGAAAATGTTGAGACGCAAGTTCGATCCAATGAAGCTGGTTAGTGTGGGGAGAACCAGTTTTGATACATCTTCAGGACACGTCTCCACTAGTTGATGTTGGCGTGCCTGCCATTCATGGGATAAAATAGTTGGTGTGATCTCGCACTTCAAAGTGCCGCTATTCCCGCCCATGTGATTGAAGATGGCGGTCGTCTCGTTAATCTTGCAACCAAACACGAGATTTCTGAGAAACACATAGCTTTTGCCGATCAACTGAGGTCGAGGAGGATCGTAGAATGGGTCGCTATCGTCTCCGTAAGTGTTTCTCCAAGTATCCACGTACGTTGGCAAACGATTGTGCTCAATGAACGTCTGGTACATCTCACGCATCGCGTAGACGTTGGCATGAAATTGCTCGATGTCCCACATCACGCTACGAAACGTGCCTGACTCTTGAAAGTTCACCTCCACTTTCAGTTCTGCTCCAATCCCGTTACTGATAGCAAGCTCTTCATCGTCGAGAGTCTCTGCTGTCTCTGCAAGAGCTGCAAGCTCGGGCCCAGAGGTGATCAGTCGCAACGTAAAAAGCGTTTGCTTCTGTAGTTCATCTGCGATTGAGTTCGCTTCGTTCACAAGCGGAATGGATTGAAGTAGCTGGTCATCGAACTTTGCTCGCTCGATACGCTCCCTCTCTTTCTGCGACCCGAGCACCTTGGCTTCTCTCATTTGCTTTTGCAGCGAGACCTCAAGCTCCTTTTGCCGTTCTACCAACTCCCGCTGCTTTTTCTCGAACAAAATCTCGGCTTTAACGAGTTCTTCAGCCAACTTGGCCTCTTGTTGTGCTAACTGCTCCGCGAGTTTCTTCTTATCGTTATCGCCTTCGGTTTGCATCTGGGTCTTGATTTCGAGCTCCTTCACTCTCATCTGCTCGTTCAGGGCTCGAACATGCTGCTCCCATTCCCCTCGCTGCTTACCCAACTTCTCCTCAGCAAGCTTCTGTTCCGTTTGCATCATTTCCTCCATTTTCTTCATGCGCGCGTCCATTTCACGCTTCTCCTTTTCAGCGATAGCCTCAGCCTCCAATGTCGCCTTGAGCTGCTTGCTGTTAAGCTCTTTCATCGCACACTGCCAATCAAACCGCGACTCGTGTGCGAGTTCCTCGGCTGTTGGATTTTCAGGCCGTGCCGAGGGGATGACAACACGGAAAACATTTGAGTTGCCCAGAACCAACCGATTGCAGTGCTGCAGCTCCATCTCCTCTCCTTCTTTTAGTGGCTCTGCATTCACGAACACTTTCGCTCCACGACAAACTGTAATGAAAAGTAAGGAGCATTCAGACTTGGATTCTTCCTCGGTACCCTCTTCAATCGTTTTTGTCTGCTCTCGTCGTGTGATGATGCAGTGTTCCTTCATGATACCAAGACCACCGACAACGATATTTTGCTCTCCATCTGCATCGATTCGACCAACCTTGTTGGTACCAGCGTTGACGAAGTAGACAAGCTTTTCGGACATTTGCTGGTCTTCATTCAGGTTGAGCAGATGAGGATTCGTCATCGCTTTTTCCTTTAGCTCGCTAGCATTGCTGACAAGCCCAAGCACCTTCAGCTGCTCTTCACGTTTCCTAGCCAGCTCTTCCGTTTCCTTAAGTCGCTCATTCCACGTTTTCTGCCAACGATGAAGACATCAGCACACTGACTTAATCAACAACTACACACAAGTAACACGAAAACATAACGCACCTCGCTTTCTTGGAGTAAGCGTTGGTTCTCCTCAAGCTGTTCTCGAATCGCAGCCAGCTCCCGCTCACGAGCAGTGTTTATCCGTGCTGTTCCGGAGCCACCTAAATCACCGTCTGCACTGCCCCCACCACTGTTCATTCCTCTGGATGGCGGTCGAGCGTCCATGTTTTCCATCATGGATTTCCGAAGCAATTCAAGCTCCTCTTTCAGCTGCCGAATGAGAATTTGATTGGGATCCTCGTTCACGATGGCCTTGTTCTTAATCTGCTTGGCTCTATCTGCGTAACGTAAAGTTCCCAGTGTTTCCTGGGTAAAATATTCAGTTAGACTTCTCTCAGCACGAGTTCGTAAAGCTTCATAAGAGAGGTCTCACCGAGTAGTTAACACTTGCAGGACTTAATGCAGCGATCATAATCGTCTTTGAGTTTCCACCCAGTGAGTCCTTAAGAAGATGAGTCTGTAGCATCACAATTCCAGAACGAGATCAATTTCTACAACCAATCGAGGGTTCACGCGGTTGTAGTACATGTAGACGCTTACAAGCTTCGAATTTCGATACGGGACAAGCACTTTCTTGCCATTCGCCAGATCTGCTAGCGCGGAAATGCAGTTTCCTAACGCTGATAGCGACTTCAGCATATTGTGAGCTCATTCCATGTCGTTTACAGCAGTGCGATAGAAGAGGAAATAAATTCTTACCTGGTTGATAGCGGCACCTTCTTTCAATCGAGACCCGGTCGCTCCCGTGCTAGCAGCTCTCTCACTTCCTGCCAGATCGATGAGGTTGATTCGACTCACTTTGTCCATAAGTTTACCGGTAGTTGGATTGAGCTCTGACTGCGTAACAATAATTTGGAATATCGTGTGCGCCCGCGAGCTTGTGGCGTTCATGTTTGTGGATGCTGTTGTTCGGGCAAGGATACCAGCATTCATTAACTATGGATACATAACAGCAACGAGCGTTGTGAACATTAGCGTCTTCCAAGATAATTCCATCAAGCGATAATCGTGCAGAATATTTGCGCACCCTGTCGATCTCCGAGTACGAAGAAACGGCACTTCGAGTGAGACCTTCAGCGTACGGGCCTTGACTGGGATGATCACGGACCTTCAGATTATCCGACGACGGGTTGAACAAGTCTACAAGTAGTTTAATTAGCTAAACCAAAATTGTACGCGATTGAAATGCCACTCATAGATCCTCCCTTACCTTTTACATGCTCGTTGTAAATCTCCATCATGCTGGCCTCAACTTTGAACGTGATTTCTGAAGTATTTCCTTCGATTCGCTCAAAAATCACCTCCGAGGCCTTGGGTATAATCCCTTTATCACTCCCGTAACCTACCATTGAGAAAGATTTTCCTGCGCCTGCAGAGATCCGAGAGCAGCTAACTCTTAGTATCCGTCTGTGGTGATGAACGCCGGCGAGTTGTGTTAGCGCACCTGTTTGACCGTATGCAAACAAACTGACGTTGAAGCCATTCCACGCGTGTTCGAGCACCTGCTCAAGGTACCAAGTCAGTCGACTGGGAAAATCATCCAGTGTCAAGCTCTCGCGTTCGTACAGACCTTGACACCAATATCTTCCCACACTGTTTGCTGGGAGGCGTGATCCGATTCCGACGGTGGGACAAAGCTGTTGTAGCTGTTGAGATGAAGCAGGATCAGCATACTAGCAAAATTGTGGTACCGATAGCTGAAGTGATGGCAAGATACCTGTAATCGAACGTGAACGCCTTCTCCACGTTTGTTTCCTGGTCAGTGATGATCGTCTGTTGTGTCTCCTTCACCATACCTAAGAGCAAAACTTAGCCGCCGGAATCGCTAAACATCATATTGCTTGATATAAACACTTGGACGTACGGATGCACGAGGTGCTCCCCATGGACTTTTCTCGCTCGTTAAAGGGGCGAACCCGCACCGCGACTTGCACATTTTCGGACATGACGTGGCAATTTCAGGTGCCTCCGGATCAATGATCAACGCGTAGCTCTTCACTGCAGCCCTGCTTGTATTAAAACGATGACGATGGCGAACTCGACTTGTGTACGATAATAAAACACCACACCGAAACCGCACCGCATTTAAACTCCGCACGCTTCGACACAGCAGCATCTCTGTCAGTATAACATTACCATTGTACATGGATGTGCTCTCTTTGCGCAAGACCTCGTGAGAAGGGCTTCATCGTCAGTAGCTCTTCAACAGCCTGAACCTTCCGGCGACTGGCGAATATCGGTGGATCACTGCGACTGGCGAATATCGGTGGATCTCTTGCGCAAGAAAATAAATATCGCGGTGGTGAAATGCATGAACGTGTCTTTTGTTCGCCGCTGGTCAGAAAAAAGAAAAAGAAGTTGCAATTCGTGACTTCCGACGACAACTGGGTCTTTGCCCCGAATGGTCCGGTCGATTTTAGTGGACATTGTACTTCTGAGGCGTTTGAGGACGAGGTATTAACGCTGAATGCAGAAGCCGTGTAGAGTAGCGTGGCAGTGAAGTGGCTCACCCTCGAGGTAGTTCTGAAGCTCCGTGCGTAGCGTTTGAAGGCGGGATTGTATCGTGTTCCCTGGTGCCCTCCAGGATCGGCCGTACTTCGCGACGTGATCCGTCACTTTGTAGAGCTCCATACTCATCCTCATTCACGATCCCAAGTAGGCGCCGAACTTTGCAGGCAGTCGCGAAGTCCTCCGTAGTGCCGCCAGAAAATTACATCACCATGGCCTCGTACACGCGGGGTGCCCGACGGCGGGGTTCCGGCTGAAGTGGTTGAGGCGGTCCACTCGCTTCACTCGACTGAGCGCAGCGTGGTTCTTCCTCATCCTCGCCGTCGATCTCGGCACTGTCGTCGTAGCTTATTATATCGTCTTCGTCACTGTCGTCACTGTCGTCACTGTCGTCATCGTCGAAGTTGTGGTGTCGACGACGGCGACTGCTTCGCCCCTGGTCACTGGGGCGATTGCAGCGATGGTTAGTACGAGGTCGACTGTGGAGACAGAGGCGCCCGTGCGGCGATGTGGTGCATTGCTTGCTCTCGTCGAGGCAACTTTTTGAGTGGCGAGTCGGCTTGCATCAAGTAGCTTCTGCGCTGATCAGAACCGGCAACAGGGCCGCCGCCGCCAGTTTTCGAAACTCTGGAGCACGTTGGCAGCAGGAATGCTGTAGCTGGCGTCGAGCCTATATCCTATGGATAGCGGGCGCCTTGCATGGTGCCATGACAAAATTGTTCGTGTGCAAGGTATCCTATACACACAGGAGCGGTACGACTACTTCAACCACTGTATTGTACCAAAACTCGGGTACATGGTACTTGGTACATGTACCGCAACCACTTGTACTGTACCAAAATACGGGTACCTGATACTTGGTATGATCGCACACAACGGATTGTGGCCGTACAAATTCGGCCAGCACCACCAGCATCAGGTGCCTGCGCCTAGACACGCGCCTGAGGGTCATCATCGGATAGACTTGCCTGGCTTGCACCTGCAACCACAGCAGAATTGAAGAGGTCTCGGCGGTGGCGGTGGGTCACTGTTCCTCCCTCTCTCGACGTCGTCTCCATGCTTTCGCTCGTCTTTGCTCCGCGCGCCCGCGCTGCGTTGCTCGCCGCGTCGCACAGCCGGCGGTCGGCCTTCCGCGTGCCTCCCCATGTGATCCGCGTGCTGTCGACGCGGCCGACGGCGGAAGTGGCTGCGGCCACGAGCTCCAAGGTGGCGGCCACTGCTGCCATTGACGCAGCCGACGTGGCCGAGGCCGCGACTGCCATGACGCTCAAGGATCGCCTCGTGATCTACAGTCAGCTGGGTAAGGCGCGTCTCAGTGCACTGGTGGTCATGACGACAGGCGCGGGCTTCCTGATGGCCGGCGGACCCATCTCCTGGAGTACCTTCGCTGCTGCTACCGTGGGCACGTCGCTGGCCGCGGTGTCGGCCAACACGTTCAACCAGTGCTGGGAGGTGGAGCTGGACGCCAAGATGCAGCGCACGCACCGCCGCCCGTTGCCGTCGGGACGGATCTCCCGGCCACACGCGCTGGCTTTTGGAGCTGCCACGGCCACGGCCAGTACGGCCGTTCTGGCGGCCGGATGCAGTCCGTTGGTGGCCTCGCTGGGCGCGCTGAACATCGGGCTGTACGCGCTCGTCTACACTCCGATGAAGATGAAGAGCGAGCTCAACACGTGGGTGGGCTCCGTCGTGGGCGCCATCCCGCCTATTATGGGCTGGGCGGCTGCCACGGGCACCGTGCTGGCCCCGGAAGCTGCACTGCACGCGTACTTGATGTACTGCTGGCAGATGCCACACTTCTTCGCACTGAGCTGGCGGTCGCGCAAGGACTACGCACGGGGTGGCTACAAGATGGTGGCGTGCAACGACCCCACGGGCTCCCGAAGTGCTGCTTTGGCATTGCGGTACTCGTATTACATGGGTGCGATCCCTATTGTGGCTGCGCTTACGGACGCCACGAGCTACATGTTCGCAGTGGAAGGCACCGTCGTGAACGCGTACGCCATCTACTTGGCGCACAAGTTTTACGCGAAGCCGACCAACGCTTCGGCGCAGAAGGTCTTCCTGGCTTCGTTGTGGTACCTGCCTGTCATTATGGGCTGCATGGTGCTGCACAGCCAGCAGTGGATGGACGAGGAGGAGATTGAAACCAAGAAGGAAGCTAACATGTGGCGCGAGGCATTTTTGGGCGAGGTGGAGAACTTCCAATCGCAGGACCCTTCGGCACACTTCGACGAGAGCTCCATGTCCGCGTGGTTGGTCTCCAAGGTGCGTGCCGTCCGCCACTGCCTTCGGGATTTCTGCATCCACGAGAATCTGTGGGGAGTGAAGGATGGCCAGCACCAGGCTGACGAGTTCAACGTGCTTTGCCCCGTGCACGTGGGCCACCAGGCCAAGGAGACCGCGGCAATCACAGCACAGGCTTCTAGGAAGGATGCGTAGACGCGTCCAAACCTGAAGAACGGTATGTGTAAAGAGAGCAGAACGCCAGCAACAAAGGCAGACGTCACACGGACTGTCAATAACTAACATCAGAAGACAAGACATGTGTTAGCAGGTGCAAAAAGCGCCCACGCTCGATTCAGTCTAAGCTTACACCGGTTGCTCTACTGTAACGTGGATCACCACTTGATGCCCAACGGATTCGACTGCTCCATCTTCGGGACAGCGTGATACTGTGTGTGCAGCACTCCACGCGCTGCCTCGGAGAACGGTATTCCGCCCAAATACTTTTCGTACACGTACTTCACAGCAGGGTTGGCAGTGAGCTCGTGCACTCGCAGCTCCTGGAAGCGACTCGTGACGTTATCAAGCAGCTCCGTCGCCAGCAGCGTCGACTTTGGCCTAATCTGTCCGCCACCGTTTAGGCACCCGCTCGGACAAGCCATGATCTCGACGTAGTGATACGGGCACCTGTTCCGCCTGATCTTCGTCATAATCGACTGAATGTTGCGAAAGCCATAGGCGATAGCGAACTTCAGCACCTCCTTCCCTTCTACTACCAGCGATACCTCGCGGAATTCCGGGTTGCGGCCAGCAACATACTCGAGCGGACCGTTCACCTCCACGTTGAAGAGTTCCTTAGCTGCGAATCGGAAAATGTGCTCGAGCTGACCACCAGAACTAGCATTCAAGCTACTACCCAAAACGCTCGAACCGTCTTCAGACACACCGCTCAGCATGATTTCCTCTGGCGTAAGAATCGCGAGCTCCAGTGACGCAAAGTCGATATTCAGCGACTCAATCAACTCGATGATCTCCGTGGTGGCGAGCACACAGTCCACCTCCTTAGTTGCGTTCTCCGGGTCCTGGAAATCTTTACGCGATGCCTCCAGCTTCTTGTCAAAGCACGGCATCACCGCTACATGGTAGACTTCGTTCGGAGCAACGCCGTGCTCACCACTCACGAAGCGCTTGATGATCGAGCCTGCAATCTGCTGTGGGGATTTGGTCGTGTCAATGAACGGGATGGCGTTCGGTTGAGACTTCTCAGCATAACAGATCCATCCAGGACACGACGAAGCCAACATCGGCATCGCCCGCAGCGGGTCCTGCAACGGGTTGGCAGCGGTGCTGGGTTCCAGATACTCCGTCTTGGCAGATGAGACAGCTACCGAGGACGGCGGCCGCGCCCAGATCGTCTTCTGCTGATTGCGGTACCTGTGCAGGAACTCTGCACGAGACTCGAGCAGCGCAAAGTCTCCGCTGCACGTCGAGTCGATCACGAGGTTCACTCCGAGGTTGTGGAACAGCGTCACAAGCTTGCGGTGCACCGCAATCACTGGCAAGTCAAAGTGCGCCGCAAGCGACGCGCGCGACTGCGGCGACAGCGTCACCACCATGCGCTTGTGCTTCTGGGCAGCGAGCACATCCAGCATCTCCTTGTAGCTCTGCTGCGAGATCAACACGGTCTCGGCCGACGTGACGCAGCCGCTGCACGCGAGGCAGTCGTCCAGCGAGATCGTGGCCTTCTCCTGCGTCGTGGTGCGGATGATGTTGGGCTTGACCGGCTGCGGCACCGCAAAGTCCGCGGCCGAGAGCTCCGTCTGCAGCGTGATCTTGGCCAGGCCGTTGGGCTGCGCGCTGTCGCTGCCGTCGGGCTGTGCTGCGTCCGACGTGAACAGAGGGTTCACGCAGGCCTGCGACGGCTGGATGTAGTCGTTGAGATCGCCGAGGAACACGGACGCCTGCATGCAACGGCAACAGAGAGGATGGAGTGAGATGAAGATTTATGGCGCAGTCTGCTGCACAAGACGATGAGAGCGATACGCACCATTGCTCTGCCGATTCGAAAGTGATGGGTGTTCTGTTGGTGACGCTCAAAACTGAAATACACGTATTGGTAGCGTGTTCTTCCGATTAGTGGACTGGTATTATATGCATTTACGAGAGTGTTGAAACCATGTTTTGACGTTATTACACTGGGGTTGGGAGGTCTGTGATGACGCAAACGCAGATCAACACTCTGGACGGACTAAAATGGGAAATAGTCCAGATTTACATTTCGTACAACTTTTGTGCAAACGGAAGTCATATTTGTGATTCTGTGACGGACTATTCTCCACCAGAAGAATTCAAAAATGAACGCTTCTGATTGGTTGTTAAAAGCTGTTCGCAAATGCCACTTTCTAAATCGTGACCGTCCGTTTGCACATGCTTTACGGTACTGCAGCTCGACCCAATACACTTCTCGTTGGTTGCATACCTCCCTACTTATCGTCCACGAACACTTCCAGCGTTGTTTTTCCTCTGCAATGAAAACTCCACAGCAACTTGAGTAATACTGTTTTTCTATTTATGGCTTTTGTTGTATTCTGTAGTAAGAGGGTCTGTCACGAAGGATCCAACCAAGGGCAGGAGGCCCGAGCGGTCATCCCAGTGTCGATTGATCTAACAAGCGACTGAAAAGGCGGATGAGAAGGGAACGGCGACGGAACGTGGTGCAAATGTGGCGGATGGTGACCGGAGGGAGCCAACGAGCTGCTACCACAGGCGACTAGAGGGAACCGGAGGACCAAGTTGAAGATCGGCGACTGCAGACGATCGCCCGGAGAGATGACGAGGACAGGAATAGCAGGACAGGAGTATATAAGGAGGCGGAGCGAGACGAGAGTGCCAAACGAGAGGCCAGGAGGCCTCGAGAGCGGAGAGGGACGGTAGGCGAGGCGAGATGCTAGGATAGGATGAGGGCCTTCTCAGTAGAGCTGTAGCTATAAGAAAGCGTAACTATCTTAACACGCCTTTTACTTAACTCAGACCTACACTACTGTAACCTGCCGTGAGCGCCCCCTCAACTACCCTTACTCACCCTCAACTTACTCAATACAAAATCAAGTATAAACATCTTTTGGATCATTAGTGGTCGCGCTCACTTCCAGCGGTCACTTGCATTTCTTCCTCAGGCTAGAACGATGGAGGAGCTAGAGAAGCTGGACGTCGAGCTTCACTGCCCAGGTCCGTCTACCAGGATTTCCCGCGTTCCTTCAGGCACGAAGAGCTTATATGGACGTAGTCCACGACACCAGGAGGCGTTGATTCCCATTGTACTCCATCTTCGAGCAGTGCTCAAAAACAAACGTCACCCCAAGAGCAGAATGTCGACCAGCACTCCATCCCCAGCACTCCCATTCCGACCCTAGCACCCCGGATTGGTCGTTCCGCTCAAAGTACAAGACGATCTTCAACTCGAAAAGGAGCGAGCCGATCGGTCCAACTCGAGGCAAAACTCAACTCGTCAACGCAAACAGCAGCGATTGTGCTGTTCAAGTACAAGGCGCTCACCGAGAAGCGATAGTGACGACGACGAGGCAGCCAGACTGCCGTCCGACAGGAACCCGCTATCAGATCTCGTAAAGCTCCATCACCAAATTCCTGAACCCGGTACTCGCTTAACCAATGACCCACCCAGGCTATTCACAACGTGTCGGCACCGTCGACACGAGCTCTGGCAGTTTGTTCAGCTGGCTGCGCATCCCAACCATTGGTATTTGTCGGATGCTGAGCTAAAGAATAACCACGCTGCCTTCGCGTACTGCCAGCACTGCAACATGTCAATCGCCTTTAAGACAGCATCACACAAGGTATCACAGCACATGAAGAGATACCATTCGCGTGAGGTCAAAGAATATGTTCGCGGTGCAACTCAGCAATTGACTCAACGCAACCTTGCCGAAGACTTTACTGCAGTGGTTAACAAGCTGCGCGAAATCAGCGCCGACGAGCAAACGCACGTAAACTTTGTGCTAGCACGATGGATCGCAGCGCACTTCTGTCCGCTCATTATGGTCGAAGATGAAGGGTTTATTGGGTTTGTTATCGTTATCACTGAAAAGCTGTGTGGTGTGCACGTGGACATTCCGAAGCGCGGTCAATTACGGAAATGCATTGTCACGTTTACTCTTCAAGTTGTACGTGGTTGTTAACCCTTTCTTAATAGCCCTTGAGCATTCAGGAACGTGACCGACTTGGTTAAGCGTTGACTGCACGACGCACGCTTCACACCTGTCACCACGGTGTTGTAGGCCATTCCGGGATTCGCCAAACGACGACGATAACGTAACCACAAAAACGCTAAAGGTGTCGGTAGTGTACAAGCCAGACATCGTGCAGCAAACGATGCCAGGTCATGGGGTGCACAGGGAACTGCGCTGATGCCATCGTGAGAGCCAGGGAGCCACAGCCCTCTGCCCAACTCTGGCTAATCAGACGGTAAGGTAGGTTTATATGAGAAATTGTGGGGAATATGATAATGTGTGGCCCACTTCATCTAAGTAAAGGGTAAGTTAGGAGCTGGTTGAGAGAGGGTGAGTTAGGGTAGTAGGGCTTCGGACTTTAGAGGGCAGTTAAGCTGACTTCGACACCACTACCTCTCAGTAGGAGTAGATAGAGAGATAATGGGCTACGGTAGGTAGGGAAATGAGCGTGCGGCTGGCTGCTCGACCCTCAGTTAAGATTGTTCCCGGACGGAGACAGTTGAGATGTGGCGAGGTGACTCCGCATCTCAGGGTCCCAGACCTTGAGCTCAGACTGCTCAGCTCAGACTTGGGCTGGGCGGAGCTAGGCGAGG
>LGSN01000292.1:0-37693 GCA_001314375.1 Phytophthora podocarpi | reverse complement strand
TAGTTTCATACACGTCAAGAATTTATCTCGGAGATATTCATACCTCTTCAGTCGTAGATTTGACAGATGGATACTGCACACACATACCGTCACTATTTTACACATTTGGCATTTAATCTTGGATTTCATACCTCTTTTGGTCATTTTCCCGTTTGTTCTCTTTTTGAGGTTCGTTTAAACGTGTCGAGCAGGTGGTCCAAACCATTTTTGCGTTCGATCAAGATCAATAGAGCGAAGAAGTTATAGTGCCAAAATTGACCTCTTCCGATGCAGTGAGTCGATGAAACAAGCGTCGAGGTCCTCGCCCGGAAACGTGTTCTTGTATGGAGAAGGTGCGGCATCGCTGTCATCAGACGGCGTGGGGATGCTGATAGCTGCAGATCGAGATGCTGGAGAGTCGAGCGCTGCACCTTCGCCAGACGGCAGGGATATGACGGCGACGGAGAGCGAGGAAGACATAACAGTTATTTTCAGGCCATTCGCAGTGCTGAAAGTACTGGTATTGGGGCCAGAACTCAGGTTCAGGCTCTAGTTAATGCCCAACTTGGGCATTAGCCCATTTGCGAGCATCGTTTCGAATACCGTATAGAACTTGTTGATTCCGACACCATGTCGTTTCCGATATATTGATTTGGCCAATCACATCGCACCAAAAAGACAGGCCAATTTACCATGTTGTTTCCAACAACAAGTCTGCACCAACAGTTTTTGTGACAGCTTTCACCAACCATTAGCGACCGTCGTGCTATGGTTGGGAGCATTTTGGTGTTTTCTCAGTCGTTAATCTTGCACTCGTGACATTTACCCCACAGCAAGAGTGCCACACATACTGTTTTCATCCTTACAGTGAAAGAACCTGGGAATCCGGTGGCTCGAAAGGAACACATTGGAAACTTAGCGGGCAGGGGCTGTACTTCCAGGCTTCCAAGAACTCTACCAGCCACTGTGCGTTCGGCATAGAAAGGAAAAGAATCGTAGTAGCCCCACTCTTCAGTGGGATGAGCGAGGGTTTCTCCATTGTACACTCCTGCATTTTGCTCGACAAAGGGAAGATTCACCTGCATCCACCTGGAGCAAACCACCTCCACCATCCAAGATCAAGACCAACAAGAAGATCACCGACCGAGATTTCTACACACCAGTAGGGAGGGACTGTGTAGGCTTGCATATGCTCTGCGAACCGCAGCGAGCTCACTGCAACTGGTATCCTACGTCTGTGGAGCTGCAGCTATGCGACCCAGACTGACACCAAACACGATAATGCTAGTCGACGATTCTAAGATTACATGTAGTGGGCCTGCTCGCGGAAAGCAATCGCAATACAACACAACATATAGCACAAACAAGCAAATTTGTAGTTCTCGGCAAGCGTTAGGCACCGGCATCTGAGGCCAAGTCGGAAACTTCAACTCGTGCCACTTTATTGCCTCGATCGAGTGACTTCAACAATAACTTCAAGCTTCACAGCTGCAGTCAGTCTTGACAATCAACCGAACTATCTCCAGAGCAATGAGCTCGCACGGGAAGACAATTCAGGAAAGGTGTGCGCCACTTCAGTAGCTCAATGAGCCGGCAAACTGTCCTAAAGCAGAAGCTTTGTCAGAGGTACGAACGATTGCAGACTTGCCGTGGATGTTAACCCGCATTTTGCAACCTAGGTGTGAGCAGTGCTTTCTTCCGCCATGCTTGGAACACTAGCCACCGCGAAGGACACCCTTCTAACAGCCACGATTGGATCAGTGTCTCCCTCCACCGTGCTCAAAGCACTTGCCTCGTGAAGCGACTAGCTTGAGACAGCTCGAATGCAAGCACTGTTTCGCACCACCGTGAGCACTGCACTTTCCTGACCTGAGTGCGCGTTTCGAACACTCTTCATGCGAGCATCTCTTTCCTCCATCATGCGCATAACACTTGCCTTTGGTAGGGATCTGCTTCTCACACCCTGGATGCAGACACTGCGAGCCTCCACCGTGTTCACAGCACTTATCTCGTGTCACAACTAGCTTGACACACCCTGGGTGTGAACACTCTTTGCCTCCGCCATGTACGATGCACAAGTTATTGCGCTGAGCTTGCTTAGTGCACCCTGGATGGCTGCACACTCTGCGCCCACCGTGTGTGACGCAGAAGCCCCTCAGCTGGACCTGGTTGGTGCATCCAGGATACTTGCACATTGTACGTCCGCCATGTGCTACGCACTTCCTCCCGAGTACGGCTTTCTTCATGCAGCCATTAAATGAACACTGAACCCGACCGCCGTGGCTGATGCACAAACCCTTTGACTGAGGGTGCTTCGTGCACCCAGCGTGTGAGCATCGCATGCCTCCACCGTGTTCAAAGCACTTGCCTCCAGTAGCAGCCTGCTTGATGCAATCTGGCTGCGTGCATCGGTGTCCCCCGCCGTGCTCAAAGCAGATCCCTCCCCTCTTCGCGTTCCTCTCACACCCTGATTGTGAGCACCGCTTCGCGCCACCGTGCGTGTGGCACCTTCCTTTTAGCACGGCTCTGTTGACGCAGCCAGAGTGAGAACATTTGATGCCTCCTCCATGACGAACGCAGAGACCTTTGCCTCTGGCCTGCTTGCTGCATCCAGGATACGAACACTCTTTGCCTCCGCCGTGCTCGAAGCACCTGCGTCGCGAGATTGAAATCTTGATGCATCTTGGATACGAACAACGAGGTTTAGCAGCAAGAGCAGCACGCCGTCGTTTGAATGTACGACTAGTTGAGGCCATGCCATCTCTCTCAGTCTCGAGCTTGATCGATGCCATTGCAGTCACGTATCCATCTTGGTCCGAAGCAATTGGCATCACCACACCAGTCGACGCTAACGGTATTTTGTCCCCGGATAGGAAGACATCGCCATTTAGGAGCTGCGTGCTTGCCTCCAAGTCGTACTGGCGATTCCGAGCCTGCATCGCTTGTAAGAGTGGGTTATGGAATGCCATCTCCGCGGAATCTGGTGGCGAGCATTACATGGCATTAAATATCCTCGATTGAGTGACGATACGTTGATACCTATGGATACATCACGGACATTGCGTTCCTAGGCAATCTGAACCACCTTCATCCATGGACGAGGGTGTCAAGTCAACACCTGAAGCGAGAGGTGGAGACAACCTTTGCCACCAAAGTCAATGCCGCCGTGGCGCGCAGCTTCTCCAGTCTACGTACGCCCTCCATCGCTCACAATCCGCGTGGCCTCCGTGCAGCAATTCATGTAAAACATGCCAGGGCAACTTCAACTTGCGTTGACCGATTTCATCGTCGGCCTTTTTCTGTGTGCTTAGACCCATGGGTTAGCGGGTCCGTTCAACTTTTACAAAAACCAAGTCACATCTAACCCGCACTTGAACTTGTCGGAGCCTATGGAGATCCGGGACTCGTCACTTCCGATTCTACTATTGTTGCAGCATCACCATGCTGGCCGCCAGACAGCTCCGCGCGCTGCGCCAGCCTCTCGTACGTGCTCGTCACCTCTCTGCATCCCTCCGCCGCTCTCTGTTCTCTGGTGTCTGACGTTTCATTGGTGCAATGCAATCTGCAGCAGCTCCACGCGCGATGGATGAGTGCACTGGTGGACGAAGCGGCCTCTCTCATCCTCACGCCGGCTGCGCGCAAGTTGGCGTTCAAGGACGAGCTGGAGCAGGCCCGCAAGCGAGCTCTCGAGGGTGGCGGCGCCGAGCGCGTGGCCAAGCAGCATGAGAAAGGCAAGCTAACGGCCCGGGAACGCATCGAGCTGCTGCTAGACCAAGGAACCTTCCGCGAGTACGACATGCTCAAGTCGCACCGCTGCTCGGACTTTGGTATGGAGATGCAGCAGTATCCGGGAGACGGTGTCGTCACTGGCCGAGGGCTCATCAACGGTCGGCTGACCTTCATCTTCAGTCAGGACTTTACCGTCTTCGGCGGCAGTCTGTCCGAGACGTACGCCGAGAAGATCGTTAAGATCATGAACAAGGCCATGGAGCTCGGAGCGCCTGTCATTGGACTCAACGACTCGGGCGGTGCTCGTATTCAAGAAGGTGTAGCGTCCCTGGCTGGCTACGCCGACATCTTCCAGCTGAATGTGCTGGCATCCGGTGTCATCCCGCAGCTCACGATGGTCATGGGACCGTGTGCTGGAGGTGCCGTGTACTCACCTGCCATGACGGACTACATCTTCATGTGCCGCGACTCGTCGTACATGTTTGTGACTGGACCTGATGTCGTGAAGACGGTGACGAACGAAGAGGTCACGCAGGAAGAGCTGGGTGGGGCTACCACACACACGAAGACTTCCGGTGTGGCGCACTGCGCGTTCGACAACGACGTGGAGGCTATCCGTGAGATGCGCCGCTTCTTCGACTTCTTGCCGCTGAACAACAAGGAGAAGCCGCCCGTGCGCAAGTCGGACGACGATCGCAACCGCCCGGTGCCGACGCTCGAGAGTATTGTGCCCCCGGACCCGAACGTGCCGTACAACATGAAGGACATCATCCACCAGGTCGTGGACTCCTTCGACTTCTTTGAGATCATGCCCGACTACGCCAAGAACATTATCATTGGTTTTGGGCGCATGGAGGGCCGCGTGGTGGGCATTCTGGCGAACCAGCCCATGGAACTCGCCGGCTGTCTGGACATCAACTCTTCCGTCAAGGGTGCGCGCTTTGTGCGCTTCTGCGACGCCTTCAACATTCCAATTGTGACGCTGGTGGATGTGCCAGGGTTCCTGCCGGGCACAGACCAAGAGTACGGTGGTATCATTCGTCACGGTGCCAAGTTGCTGTATGCGTACGCCGAGGCGACGGTGCCTAAGATCACGATCATCACTCGCAAGGCATACGGCGGTGCCTACGACGTCATGAGTTCCAAGCATCTCCGAGGCGATATCAACTACGCGTAAGTGTCTTTCTCTTCTGTTTGGATTGACATGATTGGAACTGACTCACTGTTATTTGTCAAGGTGGCCGTCGGCTGAGATCGCAGTGATGGGAGCCAAGGGCGCGGTGGAGATCATTTTCCGCGGGCAGAACGTGGAGGAGAACACTGCCGACTACGAGAAGAAGTTCGCCAACCCCATGGTATGCTTGCGTCTTGTTTGTTGTACCCACCTGCTCTGCAATGTGCCGTTGCCCCACGAAGAGCTTACTAATGTCGAAATGTGTTGCCAACTTGGTGTTTTGCAGGTCGCGGCTCAGCGCGGTTTCGTGGACGACATCATCGAGCCTGTGAACACTCGCCGCCACATCTGCGAGGACCTGGACGTGCTGGAGACCAAGGACGTCAAGAACCCGTGGAAGAAGCACGGCAACATCCCCCTGTAGACCCAAGCAGCGCTGGTGCGACACACTCATCCGTCTACTGCTCCCCTCAAACCCTATAACCCATTGCAATTCAACTCCAAATTATCGTTTACCAAGTCTGTTTATCCTGCGACAACTTATACACTACAAAACACCCATGCCGATCTTTCCAGCACTTCCGCATTCGCTTCGTGGAGCTCAAGACCATCACTCTAGATTCCGCCATGGCCAAGCTGACTTTGTCCCCGCGTACGCCGCAGACTGTGGGCTCGTTCCTGCAGTTCATCAACAAGAGTCCGTCCCCGTTCCACGCTGTGTACGAGACTGTGCAGACGCTCACGGCCGCCGGCTTCAAGAAGCTGCGCGAGGAGGACTCGTGGAAGGACGCCGTGCAGCCCAACGGCAAGTACTACGTGACGCGCAACCAGTCGGCCATCGTGGCCTTCGCTGTGGGTGGCAAGTACCAGCGCGGTAACGGCTTCCACGTCATCGGCGCACACACAGATAGCCCGTGCCTCAAGGTCAAGCCCGTGTCCAACATCGAGGCGCAGGGCTGGCTGCAGGTTGGCGTCGAGACGTACGGCGGCGGCCTCTTCCACACGTGGTTCGACCGCGACTTGGGCCTCGCGGGTCGCGTCATCGTGCGCGAGAGTGACTCGAGCTTCCAGTCCAAGCTGCTGCTGGTGGACCGCCCCATTCTGCGCATCCCCACGCTCGCGATCCACTTGGACCGCAAGGTCTCCGAGGGCTTCACCTTCAACAAGGAGACGCACCTGCGTCCCGTGATTGCCTCGGCCGCTCGCGCTGAGCTGGAGGCGACGACGGACGGCAAGGACCAGCCCAAGTCCAAGCACTCTTCGGTGCTGCTGCAGCTCATTGCCAAGGAGCTGAACATCAAGATCGACCAGATCTGCGACTTTGAGTTGTGTCTATTCGACACGCAGGGAGCTAACGTTGGTGGCGTGCTGGAGGAATTCATCTTCTCGCCTAGACTGGACAACCTGTGCTGCTCGTGGCTGGCCACGCAGTCACTGATCAAGTCGCTGGACAACCTGGCGGACGACGAGAACGTCCGTGTGGCGGCGCTGTTTGACAACGAAGAGGTGGGATCGCAGTCGCTCATGGGCGCTGGCTCCAACTTCATGCAGTCGGTGGCGGAGCGTGTGGCGCAGGGGGAACTGTGCGGTGCCGCTGCCAGGAAATCGTTCATGGTGTCGGCAGATATGGCCCACGGTGTGCACCCGAATTACGCTGACAAACACGAGCAAAACCACCGTCCCGCTATTCACGCGGGACCTGTGATCAAGTACAACGCCAACGAGCGTTACGCCACGAGCGGCACGTCGGCATTCTTGATGAAGGAGCTCGCACGTCGTCACAATGTGGACATTCAGGAGTTCGTGGTGCGCCAGGACACCGGCTGTGGTTCCACGATTGGTCCCATCCTGTCGACCAACACGGGCATCCGCACGATCGATGTGGGTCTCGCTCAGCTGAGCATGCACAGCATCCGCGAGATGTGCGGCACTGAGGACCTGGTCAAGTCGCTGGATTGGTTTACGGCTTTCTACTCGGAGTTCTCGTCTCTCGATCAGTGCCTCAAGACCGATTAAACTGTGCTGATTGAAGTAGGAAGTAGCAAGTGCGCATGGTTGTCTGAAGGTGAGGGAGGAGGCCCAAATGCCGGTATCTGTATCGATACTAACGAAGTGGATGAAGAATTCATTTCACTTTTAGTTGTACTAGCAAATGGTTTGTGCCAGGATGTCTAATACGTTACGTCTGTCGGACTGATCGTGACCGATGCTCTCTCATCAGGAACACGAGCGCACTGGTCCATAATTCACGCGAAGCTTCCGAGTCAGCCTCTAGATCCAGACGTCTGTCCTCCGCGACAACGGAGAAACAACGACCGATAGCTTTTTCTGTCGCCAACAAAAAAAAACAGAGTGAGTTATCGTATCCCAGTAACAGAACAAACTCGAGTTTGTACATGTACAAGAGCTTACCCTCAGACAAATGCTTCATAAAGGCGTAACGTGTGCGGGTGGAATTTCCGGGCAGAACAGATACCATAGAGGCCACCGTTATACCATCTTTCGTCAGATTGCTCTTCTTGTTGAGTGGCCTCCAGTAAATCGCGTCGAAGTCTTTCGAGCACCACACGAAGCGTCGATGAGGATTTCCCCACTGGCCGTACTTCTTGAAGACACCACCTTTCAGCAGAATACTCTCAAAGAAAACTTTCTCGTCTTCTTGGCGCAACGGAACCTTCGCGTGCGGTGACTGTGGTGGTGACAACGAAGTGTAATTTGTCCGCAAATGTAGGCTGGGGCTTCGCGGAGGCGACTCAGATCGAATTGAGTCTGGCAGTGTTGCTTGCCTCGTGTCGATCGCAGATACCTCTAATGGAGTATTAGCACGTAACTTGACGTCCGATTTTCCCATCAACTTGGTTGACAGGTTCTCAGGGATAATAATGACTGGTGCTTCCACTATTCGCCCTCCTTGCTCTCTGAGCTCTTCGGAGTTGATCAAATTGATAAGAGGTGGTTCAGTTATCCTGCTAGATGATTCGTCGACGAACGTCTCATCTGGGACCCTTACGCGTGGCGTCAGGTCCACGCTAGCGTTTTGGTCATTTGCAGCGATTGCATTGCGAAGGAATGCATTGCGCACAAGCCGATCAAGAGCTTCTCGTCCGCGCCCGCTTCCATTTGGTACATTTTTTTCATTGAAAAGTGACGAAGATGAGAATGGCGCTGAGAAGACTCGACGGTACGTATTGCCTACAAAAGGAGCCCCCGTGCTGCATACAATTGCCTCGGTGCCGGTGGATATTCCGACAGCTGCAGTCACACTAGAGGTAATCATTTTTGCATCCGGGGATCCCGGATAACCTTGAATCGTGTCGAGAGTCAGATAATCTGGTGAACCTTCGTATCGCCACATATCGAGAAATTTGTTGTTGAAGGCTACACTGCCTGAGTAGAACTTTGTACCGTGCATGGAAGTAGATCCATGGCTCTTCAGGATTGCGAGCACTCTAGACCGCGTCAATCCGCGGCTGAGGTGGTGGAATACTCCCTTTACGCAGTGAATCGTCTTGAGAGAGCGTGTCTTCGTGAAAGCTGTGAGCCCAGTGCGTCCCAGAGCATCGAGGAACGCCGAGACTCCCATGCACATGCGACCCACTTGATTTTGGGGAAACCCATAGGCCACAACACCTTCAATACTATCGAGAATTCGCTGAATCGATGCTATTCCAGCGTTGCAGCCACCTCCGGTTGAACCGGACGAGCTTTCTCCGGTCTGTGAGCTTGATTCGCTGTAATCCGCAGTTTGTGTCTTGTCATTCGAGGCTGCAGCCTCAAAAAGAGCCCCGTGAAAGGGAGGACTTGAGCAAGATGCCAGGAAAACTTGCGCAGCCTCGACGCTTGAGAGCTGCAGATTGGCGAAGCAAAAGTCGTTAATAAATTTCTGGTAGTCTGCGTAAGACATGTAGAACTCTTTGACTCCCGACGCGTTCAGAACGTGGCTGTTAGCGTAGAACATGAACATCTGAATCAGCTGTTCGAGAAACTTTGATATGAAAGTTACAACTTCAGGTCTTCGCAGGCGTAGTGTGTGCTGCACCCAAGTGTTCGTAGGCCACCGAGATGACAAAGGTAGAATATGTTCCACGACCAACCTCTGAAAGAGCTCATCTTCTTCCTCACTATCGCACAAGAGCTTGCTTGCGCTGCTGTTGGCTCGATTTCCCTTTGTCTGCACTGCTCGGGCTACTTTCACCAGCGCGTTTAGAAATTCCTCGTAGTTCATTTTGCCAGACGTCTGCTGCCTTCCTTTAGTTTCTGATGTGTAAATAATATCAACCATTGCTGGAGTCAAATAGCCCCCAAAGACCCGAGAGTCGCGTAACAATTTGTTAAACTGGTGCGCTTTCAAGCACTCCAGTTCCATGCTGTCCCCGTTGACACAGTAAAACGTAAAAATTCGCCAGAGCTCTTCTACAGGATTCGTAATGGGAGTTGAAAACATTGGTTCAGCAGAAGCTAAGTCAGGATCTGTTGCTGACAACGCCCGTCGCAACGTAAACGATGATGTTGATGGTTGAGCAGTTCTAGCGAACCCCAACGGTTGAGGTAGCGATAACGAGAGAGCCGACGACGAAATTGCCCGCCGCGTTCCTGGACGGTTTCCTCCTCCGATAGTCGCAGCACTCATAGCATGTTTCAAGCTGATACTATTAGGAGCTTTCGCAGTAATGGTGCCTCCTTTGTATTCCAGGATAATTCCCTTGTTGTGGAGCTCTTCCACGCTCATCAGCGATAGAATCTTGGCCTGTTCTGGCCACAAGCAGCCCTCCCCGTCAGCTAGTGCGACCTCAGATGCTGGGATATTCCAATATCGAGCAGAATCGCGGCGCAGTTGCTGAAAGGTGTAGCCTTCGGTAATCCATACGTGAAATTCTTCTCCGGACGCCGTGCTGACACACACTTTCTCTGATGAACTGGGTGAGGGACTGGCATTCGTCGCGGAAGACATGCTAGTGTTTGCTCGCCGCGGCGACGACAATGGAGATGGAGCTGTTCCTCGGCGAAGTTCGCGAATACGTACCATCGGGTAGAAGTACGCAATTTTCTGAGCACCTTCCTGCCTGGCGCTCACGGGCGCACCATCATCTAGAACGAACTGAAACTCGGCCGGTGCGTCCTCGACGTTTTCCCAAATGAGCGTTCGTGCCTCGAGCAGTGTCATCCCATCGTGGACGTCGATGAAGCCGATGACGCCTTTCTTCTCGAGTGCTACGCGCACGATATCCGTCACATGACGTTTGTGCGTACGCCCGAACGCCTCGGGTGACATCATCTTGCACACAGCAGCACGACAGTTCCGATCACCAGCAGAAAGGATAGGTCGCTCAAGGCACGTGGCACCTTCAGACACGGGCCATGTATGTAAGTAAGACCAAGCACTAAAGCTTCAGATGCTGTCCGAGGGCGCGCACCCACTATAAATACAAACCGTGTGATCCCTGTTTTCGTGAAAATAGCTCTGAATTCCTGCAAGCAACAAGCAGTGAGCACCGAGGGATCCATGTGATTGCGCTGTGGCCATCTTTTCATAGCACAACAGTGAAACATATACATGTATGCTGTGTTAGTCGCTGAGAGAGCTGCTGCATCTTTTTTCGTTCGTTGTTGAAGTTCCTCGAGCTTGTTGAAGGTTTAATGACGTTCTGAGCGATAAATCTTATTCCTCCTTCTCCGTCGCTGCTGTCGCGGACGGGTACAGAATCAGCTCCTGGTCCTTTCCCAGCGGTTTGAAGAATGCTTCCACCTCCTTAGTTGTCACCTTGGTGATGTCACGCTTTGCCCACTTCGGGTTGCGGTCCTTGTCCACGACCACAGAGCGGACGCCCTCGAAGAAGTCCGGGTTCTCCATCATACGCGTAGCCATGCGGTATTCCATTTGGAAGCACTCAGCGCACGTCTTCACAGCACCCTGTCGCATCTGCTCCAGCGTGACCTTCAAGCTCAGCGGCGACATCTTCTTGAGCGTCGCCAGAGTCTCCTTTGACCACTCCGTGTTCAGTTTCTAAACGTAGTAAAAAATCACCAAGTAAGCCATGTAAAAATTTTAGCGTCAGAAACAGCGAGAGAAAGAAAATTGTTTGACAGTCGTCAAACCAGAAAACGCCTTAAACTCACCTCCAGGCGCTCGAAAATGCCTTCCATTGTGTCTTTCTCGTTGAGAGCGCCAAACACGGATTCAACCGTCTCCAAGTACTCTATATACCAATAAAAAACGAGAAAATGACGTTAGCACAATCATCTCCCTTCAACTTCTTCGCCATCTCAAATCTCAACGCACCAGGGTCAATCTCCTGGAATGCCTCGTCCGTCTCGAGCTCCTCAATAGCCTCGTGGATCATCTCATCACGCTCTTCCTGAGGCACGTGGTTCTCGAACTCGAGTCCCGTCAGGTGGTGCACCAACGTCTCGTACTCGCTCGTCGGCAGGTAGTGGGTGGCGAGTCCCAGGCCAATAACCTCGTGGCCCTTGAGACGCTCGCCCGTCAGCGCAAGGTACGTCCCCAGCTGCAGTCACATAAAAAAACAAGATATATCTCATTAGCTCTCTTCGACACTAAAAAGATCTTTCGGCCACTTACGCCCTGGCCCGTGAGAGCCTGTGACTTGGGCACATCCGCCACATAGTCCTCGCCCTCAATGAGGCGACGTCCGAGACGTGGCAGCAGATACGAGGCACCCACATCGGGGAAGAAGCCAATGGCCGTCTCGGGCATGGCGAACAGCGTCTTCTCAGTGGCCACCACGAACTTGCCGTGCATGGACAACCCTACACCTCCTCCCATGGTGACTCCATTGAGGAAGGAAATGATGGGCTTCTCGGTAGTCGCCAGCAGGTAATTGAGGCGGTATTCGTGGCGGAAAAAGTCAAGCGCCACGTGACGCGTAGCCGGGTCCTTGCCGTTATCCGCCAGGGCGCGGATGTCGCCCCCGGCGCAGAAGGCCTTGCCCCCGTTGCCCGAGAACACGATGGCGTTCACCGTGTTGTTGGCCTCGATCTTGTGCAGTCGCTGCGTCAGGTGCTGTGTCATCGGGAGCGTCAACGCGTTGAGCTTCTCCGGCCGGTTGAACTGCACGGTGCGCACGCCTGTGTCCTGGCCGTACACGATGTCGGAGAACTCCGGCGACTTGGTGGAAAAGCTGGAGGCCGCAGAGGCGCGGGCTGCCTCGCGCACGGGGCGCTGCAGCAGCCGCAGTCGCGTCGCCATCACACGCTGCATCTTTGTTGAATCTTGTTGTGGCGAGGGAAAAGGAAAACGTGTGGTGCCCATGCCTTTCAGGGATGTCATTGGTTACAATAGAAGACTATTTTTGACCAATTGAAAAAAGGGAAACCTACAAGACCATCATTCTTCGATTCCGCACGTAGTGAGCGACATGGAGGCGGCCGGCGGCGCGCGCGAGGAGGACGTGGAGCTGTGGAAGGCGGCGCTGGACGACGACACCTTCGCCAAGCTTAGCGAGGCGGACCTCGGCTATGCGACCCACGCGGCAGCGAGTTCCATAGGCTTGGAGCCGAGCCAGCCACAAGAACAACCAGTTAGTCAACGACCGAGGCATGGTGCGACTACCACACAAAGATTCAAGCGTAAGAACTTTAGTAAACAACTACAGTTGTTGTGCCTCCAACGGTATGCGCAATACGCGCGAGAATTTGGCCGTCTCCCGGACAAACACGAGACGCAGCAAATTCTGCAGCAAAGTTATCTGCAATTCTTGAAAGAAGGCGGTGCGCCGGATGAACCCAGACTTACACATGCAGAATTCCTTAAACTTATACGAAACCGACGCAGAGAAATTAATACAAGGGCACAACGGCCGACCAAGCAGAGCAAGGATGACCAAGTCACGGCCAGGAGGATGGCGGTGCTTACCCCTGCCAAAAGGAAATTACAAGAGGAACATGCCAAAATTCGAGAGTTAATTGAAGTTATTGACAGAGCGAGAGAGCAAGCGGGGCTGATTCCAGACCCTCAGCAGCAAAATCAACGTCTTAGACCACATCAATCTGTCGTGGCGCAGGGACATGCACAGCAGCACCACCAACAGCATCCGACGACGGTGGAGATGGTCATGGTTCCTCCACCAACAATGATGGAAAGTTTACCACCACTACCGCCAGACCCGATGGAACAAATGGAAGCTATTTTACAGATTCATCGGGAAACACGGGAGGTGCAGCGTGACATTGCAGCGAGGTTGCGGTCTATCAATCGCGTGATAAGTCAGCATGAAGACCATGGGGATATGGAGGAGCCATCCAGTGCCAGCGTTTGAAGATGTGGAGCCGGTATGTGATCGTGAAGTTTTAATTTATAATTTTCGGGACTTATGTCTAATCTATCCAGGCTAGTGCACTGGATTGCAATGGTGTGATAATGTGTCGCGACGCGGACTTAGAATCCGACAAAGTACTCGTCTCCCTGCCCGTCGAAAGATCGATCCCTGGCTCGGTTGCCAATCTCGCCTTCGAAGAGCGAGATGTCGTACGTGCCGCTGAGTGGTGGCAGGTAAGGCGGCTCTAGCTTCATGCTGTACAACTTATCCCATTCGATCCTGCTGAACCACGGGTGCTGTCGCAACTCCTGGTCGCCATTGATTCCCACACCGATACGTTTAGTGGGGTCACCCTGGAGTAAACGGCGTACGAGATCGCAGGCATGTGCACAGTTCTCCTGGAGGTGGAACGGGAAGTCTACCGAGTTAGCACCCGTTCGAATCATGGCGATGTTCCGGAACAGCTGAGTTGTGTCTCCGTCCCCAGTTCCGAACGGCGTGTACCCGACCAGCATTTCGTAGATCAAGATACCAAGCGCCCCTGCAGAGTGGCAGGCAACCCACAACAAGATTAGAGTTCGCGCATAACGACAAATGAACTGAGCCGGTGGTGGAACGTACAATAGTCGACGGCGAGGTCGTGGCCCGTGTTCAGGACGAATTCAGGTGCGAGGTACTCAAGCGTGCCGCAGAGTGTAAACGTGCGCGAGTGGAGCTCTTCAACCCCGTCGCTATTGACGACAGTGAATGGGATTTTCTTGGCGAAGCCGAAGTCGACGAACTTTAGATATCCCTCACGACTGATCAGCAAGTTTTCAGGCTTGAGGTCGCGATATGCGTAGTCAAAGCGATGCATGTGTTGCAGTCCGAGAACTGCGTTTGCCGAGTAGAATCGGACCGAAGATTCATCAACGGTCTCGATGAATTCTTCGTTGTGCAACAATGTGAAAAGCTCGCCGCCCTGCACGAGCTCCATCAGCATGTATAAATTGTTCGCATCCTGTTGTCATTGCCCACAAGCGTTTGGATTAGTATCGGGCTGCATTGACCAATACGCATTGATGGAACATTTACCTGGTAGGTGGCGTACAGGTCGACGATGAAAGGGTGCTTCGGAAGTGTCATGAGAACCTGCTTCTCGCGCATAACTTGAACTTGTTGGTCAGACTCGATGATGTGAGATTTCGCCATAATCTTAAGAGCCATCGGCTGCTCTTCTTCGCCATCCACGAGTGTATGGACCATTACAACTTTGCCAAAGGATCCCTCGCCCAGCACACCCGCCTACGTGGGAATGAATGGATTACAGAATAAGCAATTGAAGCAAGATTCTGACACTGCACGTAAACGCATTGGGGCCTTACCACTTGAATGTCGTCCAGTGTAAGAGTGCAGCTTTTTATACGACCCTGCTCGCCCATATTTACACGCTTGAACGGACAAATACTTAGCCTCCGCCACACTCATCAAGGATTCGAGCTGTAAAAAAATACCTGTGTGAACTGACGGGAACCCGACCGAGCAAGCGAAGACACTTTGAGCCGCTGACACTGCGAGCGACCCGCTGAGATTACCGTCGAAGTGTATTTGTCAGCCTGGTCGAAAACTTCACCTCCAAATGTATCGTTGACCTTCAACAAAACTTCTTCGGTCACGACGTTATTATCACCGCCCTGGCGCTTCTTGATGAGCTTGACACATCCAGATTTGACGATGTAAAATGCCACCGCTGTATCACCTTGCCGGAAGACGCACTGGGAGTCTTGGAAGGCTTTAATCTCTAATTGCGAGACCGCGTAGTCTAGGGCCTCCTGAGATTTGTTCGCAAATGCTGGAATCGTACGCAAGATGCGAACACGGCTGTTGCGGTCCAGCACGTCGGTGAGTGGACCAAGTATGGAGTCAAATTCCTGTCGCCCGAGACTTAGGCATTTAACACAACCTTTGGCATAAATGCTGGCATTGCGTGGCATGTCACTGAGCAGCGCCATTTCACCGAAGTAATCCCCGGGGCCCAAGATAGCAAGCTCAGTCCTGTCGTGCTTACCATCGGAATTCTTGAAGCCACGAGGACCCTCCATCTGACAGGATACGTTTCCTTCCTCAACGATGAAGAACGTATCTCCCACATCGCCTTGTGTGATAATCATCTCGCCGTCCGAGTAGGTCGCAGCTTTCAGGACTCCTGCTAGTAGAGCTAGCTGTCTCTCAGAAAGAGTTGCGAGAATTTCAACCTGGCGCAACCATTTGGCACGTATCACGAGCGAGTCACTGGACGATCGAGCTTGCATCATACGGAACTCGTCCCGGTCCAGTGTCCACAGAATTGAATTCGTTGCGGCGCGTACGGTGGCCGCCCGAGGAGCTGTGCGGTTGCAGTAGAAAGTTAGTTGAAGTTGATGCGAGGTTGAAGTGTGGAGCAAAGTTATGGTTGTGCCTTACCGTCATAGATGAGTGCCAGCTCACCAAAATGATCTCCCGGTTTCAGATATCCGAGAACTGCCGTGTTGACAATGACCTCGAGTGATCCCGACTGCACGACGTAGAACTGGTCGCCAAGGTCACCCTGCTTGATCACATTTTGTTCGGCGTCGACCTTGATTCTTTTCATGAGGAAAAGTAGCCGGTCCAGCTCTTCGTCACTCGAGTCGGTAAAGAGAACACACTGCAGCGCATTTTTGAGCATTGCAGCGCACTCCGGAGTTTTCGATTCGGACTGCCGCTTGGGCATCACGTCCCTGGTCATATCCTAGAAAACACAATCGAGTCATAAACGTGAGAACTTCCAACTGCTGAGTCAATGGTGACGCATGCCAGATCGTACTAGGCCTTTCGAGTACACGACTTCACGCTTCTTGCGCTGAGAATCAGATGCACGCCGGTAAAGTCCGCGGGCATTGGGAGTCGACCGAGGGGCATTGGGATCCCTAGGAGCATAAGCTGTCCTGCAAATCTGCTTCATGCGCTCGAAAATGACTTCGTTGCCAAGATCCTCGGTCGCCATTTGATCGTACTCTCGCTGGATTGCTGTAAACAAGGCGAGATCACCACCAGTGCGTGGCGTCATCTCCGAGTCATCAGCCCGTGGCGATGTCGACGCTCCTGCTCCCATTGCAGACAACCAACTGTTTTCTTGAGCTAGTTATCACGACTGAGACGGGCAAGGAAAATATTCCGCGAGATGTTGTATGGCGCTGACTTCGAAATGAACGCAAGAGTTCAATAACGAAGGCTGCAAGACCTCAAGGCCCGACAAGTCTTTATTTGTCTTCCTTCTTGCGTTGCCTTATCACGCAGGACGGTAGGCAAGTTCATGAATGTGGTGGTATTTATAGTCCCCGTCCTCAATGTCGTGCAGCATGCTGTCATCAAACACAGGCTCGTGTCTGCATCGCCAGTGAAAAGGTATATTAGCGAATACCCAAGAAGATCAGAGCGATCGTGGCTCGTATAAATAGAGGACAAGACCCAAGAACATGCTCGCTCCCATCCGTAGGGATCTGACTACATACAGCGCTTGAAGATTGACCAGTCAGTCCGTCAAACGACGAGCCCCGAAGGTAAGTTTCACAAGTGTACGATTCTTAGCTGTGCTGGATATGAATTTAGTGACGAATGCATTATCCTACATGTACAACCTTCATGATCGTTCAAGCAATAATGCAACGATAAATACACACAGATCATCAGAAACACCTTTTTGCCTACAGTGATGTGAAGCTCGCCACCAAACACAACCACTGACGCTTCCAAGTGGATATACTACGGAAGGACATGGTACGATTCTAGTATCGAGTTCTCATATTAGTTTAGAAAAAGTCACGAGGACGCAAAATCAAAACCTACAGCTCCGAAGGCGTCTGCTTTCACTTTCTCGGGCGCGTTGGTCGTGTAGTGACACAAACAAATACCCACAGGACGCGCAAATGATGGACCAGCGAGTCAATACACTGACACACGTCGAAACAAGTCGTCGCCATCGGTGATTCTGCTCTAAGCAATGTGTCCGAGGCTGCGCATGGTCCGATCCAAAATCGAGCAGATATCTGACCGGTCTTGGAAAGCATCAACGTCCGAAATGGGATTTTCGTCGTTTGTCCGTATGGTCATGCACTGCAATCAAGAAAGCCGATGACCGCGATATTGAGGCTGTTGCTGCCTAAATCCAGTCGCCTTCACTGTCATCACTGAGGTATTCGTCGTCGCTGTCGAAATATGTGGAGTCTGACGAGGTGGCAGTACCATTCGTGTGCACAGTCGGTCTTGCCACTGGTGCAGTGCCATCAGGGAATGAGTTCGAGTGGTTGTACGAGCTGGCCGACGAGAACTGCGACGACAAGCCCGACGAGATGTACGAGTCATCCAAAGACGACGACGAGTGCTTTTCGTACACAGTGCGTCGCTGTGGCATTTCCGGAACCTCCGCCACCGCCCCCATCGGCTTCGACGGCACCGACGCTAGTGAGTGTCGCATAGGAGCTCCTGAGTTCCAGTTGTTTCCATAGTGCTGCATCCTCTGTTGCTGCTGGTACTGCTGCTTCATTCTCGTCGGTGACGGTCCACCAATCGACGACGCCCGGAATGAGCTACGTGCCGCCAGCGACTGTCGCACATTGTTCTGCTCAGCGTTGGCCGCCTCGATGGCGTCGCTCAACTTACACAGCCAGACCTCCATCTCCCCGCTGTTCCTCGCCGAGACACGCAGCACTCGTCCATTGTCGAAAGTGATATCCAACCCGTTCATCACTGTGCCGTTCACCTCCACAGCTCGCACATGGCCGTATCCCTTGGCCGCCGCGCCCGTTCCTTCCGAGTTAAAGTACGACAGCGCGTTCCCACGCAGCACAAAGTAGCGTCGTTTCCAGCTCTTGACGCGCGCGCCTTCCTTCTTGAGCCAGCCTGAGTGGGTCACCTGTTCGTTGCCGTCCTCACTCAGAGGCAGAGACTCTAGTCGGTCCAGTAGCACCATCTCGTCGTCCAGGTCCACGCTGCTCAAGGGATTGGACGTACTGGCGGCCGACAGCGTCGAGAACCGGTCGGGAGGCGCCGCCACGAACTGTTGCGGAGCCGCTGTGGTGGCGTCCAGGATCATGTTGTACCAGGCGCTGGTGGCCTCGGCTGACGCCGTGTAGAGCTTGAGCACGCGGCCGCCGCGTCCGTGCACTAGCAGCCCGTTCTGGATGTCGGTGCTTAGCTCCACGGTGATGACCTGGAAGCTGCCCTTGGCCTTGACCGACGCGTTCACCTTGGCCGTGTCGTAGTAGGTGAGTTGCCGCCCGCGCAGCACCATGAAGCGCTTCTTCCAGTTCTTCACCAGGGAGCCCTGCTTGTACACCCAGCCGGCGTACTCGCCGTCGATGCCGCTGAGCGCCATTGCTGTCTGTCTGTGCCGAAGAGATAGGAGTGCGGCTGTGTCCGGACGACAGATGCGTGCTTGGTAGTTGTCGCTCGCTCTGGTACGATTGCTTTGGAAAGGGGGGAAGCGCGGAATGAAAGACGACGCCTGCCTCCTTTTCGCGTGAGTCGCTTTTGACTGTTGGGGCAGAGGCTTTCTTTATTTCTACCCACGCGAAAATCTACACAAAATTGATCGGAGCTATAACCGGACGCGCGTATACTAAAAGGGACACCTGCATGTCTCGCTTGGGCGTCAGCCTCGATTCCCAACTAGGGTTCCAAGCGCCTTCCACCATACAGGTATATGCTCGCAGCCCCGCAGATGGCTGACACCGGCACAAAAATGGCTGCCGTTGAGATGTCCCAACGGTATACACGAAAGGATGCCCAAATATGAAAAATGGGCAAGTCTGTTGGTCATCACGACGTGTACATTCATTGCATACTGTTGCTGCTGGGAGGGGTAGTGAAATGTACTGGCCGTTGACAATGCAGTAGGAGAATCTCGTCCATTTCGGATGCTATTTTATTTTTAAAGTGCCTACCGGTATAACCAAAACAAAAACGTACTTTTGTGCTGTTTGAAAGCTGAAGATCAAAACGTGAAGGTGTCAAAAAGTTTTTCCAGTGAAAAGGTATTGTCAATTCCGTCAAAATTTGCCGATGTTAAAAGTCGTTTGCTGGACAGCCCCAATACAATTCTCAGGTCATTTATGACAATCGACAGCAGCAAAAACATATGTTCTTGGAATTTCACTTAAGTACGATTTCGTACTTATAAATGCTCATAGTCAATTGAAGTGATTTAGCCGATTTGGGCGATGTGTTCGGCGGTTTCACCCTGTCGATTCAATAAACCGTGGGCGGAAACGTTAGAGACTAATGCAGTTCAATGGAGGCCAGCAGTAGTTGAAAATCACACGAGGTGGTGTCTAACATCTGGATGAGAAAATATGGAGAAAATTGTTAAGGCCTCGCTTGATCGCTGCCTTACTTCTTCTGTAGAAGTTTTGATTATCCATCGTTTTCAAATAGTGAACATACTTTGATTGGCGAAGCTGTTGAATACACTTTCTTGGAACCGTTGCCATCCCGAAGACGACACGATAGGATTTCACAGCTCTCGACTCGAAAGTGACCTAAAAAAACACTTTTGCGTAAATATAAAAACGCACATTCCAAATACCGGTAGGCACATTCTTTTTAAAGATGGCCATTGTGGCTCGTTTATGATGTGTATACTATACTCCAAAAAATCCAGCGATTCTGAAAATTCAATTTTCAAGCACGCTTACAAAAACCAGCATTAACCTCGGATGGGTTCAGCTTGCATAACGTAAATATCAGGACAATTCTCGCCAGCCGATCCAGTACTGTACATCTTCAACATGGACGTCGTCATGACGAAGGTAACTTTATAATAGCGATTCAAAGTGTATATTTTGAATCGCTCTCCGGAACACAGCAAGCAAAAAAGAAGACTCGTGTGTTTATATATTCCATGCATCCGCGAGCTTGCCCCGCATCATTTCCCAATCAACCGCTGGCGCTGCTTTACATGACGACGCAGCAGCAGCCCTTCACTTCCGGGGCGTCCGACTTGCTAGGCGGGCGCATGAGCACAGTGTTCTCCTTCATCATGGCTTCCCGACGCTCCTCCTCCAGCTCCTCCTGCAGCAGCTTCTCGGCCAGTCGCATGCGGCGAATAGTGGTGGTACCCGGCGCCGTGGGGGAGTACGGCTTCTCGCCGTTGTCCTCGCTCTCGCGTTCTTCCGCCACCTCAACGAAGCTGGCTGTGTTGTCGGGCATAGTCTCCACCACAATGTGGCGTCGGAACGAGCTGGCTGCATACAGCTCGGGCGGGTTATTGTTCTCTTTAAACTCGCCGTCCTCGGGTTTGTCTCCGTCCGTTTTGCGCTTCTCACGTGGTGCTGCCTCGACACTAGAATACGGCGGCGGGGCGTCATCTGCGCCAATGGGGGCAGCACCAAACAGCGAACTTGCCTCTTCATCCATCACCTCGGTGCTCGTCGCGCTCGCGGCACTCGCGTTCGCCTGTCGTTTGGCAAACTCTCTGTCCCTGGCGTTTCTCGGGTCGTCATCGACCGACGGTCGTCCCTGCTGACTCTTCCTCTGCTCCTGGGCGTACAAGAGCCCGCGACGCAGAGCCTTATGCCAGTCGTCAATGTCCACCTCGGACTTGCCTCCGACTCGCATCTCTCGCCCTCCTTCAAACGTCACAGCCAACGTAAACGGTCTCGTAGGGTCTCTTCTCGCACCAATGACTCGGCCACCTCCCAATCTCTCGGCTCCCATCGTGGCCGAGTAGGTCAACTGCGTGCCACTAAGCACAAAGTAGCGTTTCTTCCACGTGCGAAAGTGCTGGCCCTCTTTCTCCAGCCACCCCACGCGCTGCTGCGCGTCATCCCCTGGGTTCTGCATCCTACAATACTTGATAATTGCCTCGTAGCAGCGGTCGCATTCCACCTTCGTGTCCGTGAAGATCTTGAGCTGGCGGCCCTCAGTGCCGTGGATCAACAAGCCGTTCGTGATGTCCGGTAGACGCTCGATGTGCGCGGCCGTCAGGGCGCCCAGCAGTTGTGCATGGTTCTCCTCGTCCGTGTTTTTGTAGTAGGCCAGCTCTGCGCGCTTGCACACCAGGAAGCGCTTCTTCCACGAGCGCACGAGGCTGCCCTCCTTGAACACCCAGCCAGCGTACGTCACCGGGTCGTCGCGCCCCATTCTCTGCAGCACACAAAGTTAGATACTTTGGCTATGAGCCGCTCGAATGTTCGTGGGAAATCAGGTAAAACAAGTTTCGTACTTAGTGATAAAATATAGTGAGAACAAGTGTGATTGGCGCTAGAGAATTTTTGTGCACCTACAACAACCTAAATCAGAAAGAGCCTGGCGAGAAATGAAGTGTATTTTGCGCTTAGAAACTGAGGCCACTGACGGTAATGACACAGTACATGCTTCGGTTGTGGTCTTTGTGCTTGTCACCTGGCCACTTGACCACATGCGCGCCTGGAAGTCGCAATGGAAGTGTTAGTTTTTTGTAAAGTGTGGGTGAGAGTTTGGGCAAAAGGGTGTTTTACCATCTGTGACGGTGTCCCAATGACACGAGACCGAAGCGTGCACGCCGGCGCCGTTCTTCTGCATGATAAGGCAGCTCACTATACCGGTACGTACATAGCCAGAAATGAGTGACAATTATTTGCAGTGAGGGTGCTGCTGCTTACCGATGTATTTGAGGGGCTTGCGCATCTCGCTGAGTCCTTTCATGATGGACTCGCAGATGTAGTCGATCCACTGCGATACCTTCTGTTCGTCGTATACTTCGTCCTTCAAACAGCTTTCGATGGATGTGAGGATGATGCGATCCACCTCCTCAGCCACAAATGCTAGCTCTTCCGACGACTGCAGCTCGTCCGCCATCGCTCTCTTGTGTGTCGCCTCTGCGGTCGAGTGAACTCTTAGTTCGCGGTCACTGGTCGCGACGGTTCACACTATCGGGTACCTCAACTCAATTTGAGGTAGTTCTATTTGGCAGCCTCGGTTGCCCATTCCTTACCACTGCACCACGCTTTTAAAAAGTCATCGCCTTCATTGCTCCGTTATTAAACCTTGGATATACTTTGCATCGTTCAATAGGGAGGTATCCTGAAATTCCTGACTCAATCTTCTACTTCCACTTTCGGTTGCGCTGGGTTGTGGTCGAGAAACCAAGTCCCGAGCCACTTGACCGCTTCCAGACCGGGTGGCTTCTCCCGACACAATTCGGTCAGGCCATTCACAACCAGATTTATCAACAGGTTCTCCTCCTCTGGTACTCGGCTGTTGTTCCACGTACTAAGCCCCACGGGTGCCCGAGAAAAGTAGGCCAGAGCCGCTTGGAGCGAGACGATCGGTGGCGGAAAACTGATACCAGGAAGCGTGGACGACAACTGGTATGCTGCCAGCATATTCTGTCCTGCAGTGACCGCGTCGTTGCCAGTGAAGTACGCGTCTTCGACCAGCTCGAGGGAGTCCACAAGTGCAACATGACCCTCTAACGTCCTGGCGATCCCTGCCGTGTCCAACTCCGCACGTGAAAACACTCGCGAGAACTTGAGTGGCGGGCCGTGCTCCTGCGAAATCTGAAAGACCACCGCTACAACGCCAGCATCGTCCACTTCGAACAGCCGGACTTCGAACTCCCCGCTGAGAAACGCGCGGCGCGCCTTGTAGCTGCAGGAATCGTACTTCTTGTCCATTCTTTCGGCCTGCTCCTTGTTGCCGTTGCTGCCAATTCGAGCTAACTTACAAAATGAAGACCCCTCGTCAACCGTCACACCGCAGGCGGGTTATTTCGATATCAACATTTCGTTTTGCGAGGTCTCAATTATTTTCGCATCTTGGTATGCAGATAATCAGAGAAGGACAAGAATGCTTTGGCTAGTATACACGTTGTTAATGCAAAAGCGTACTACCACCACCGTCCAAGAATCACCACCAACTACATCAAAGTGCAGCATGGAGCACATCCAGTGATCGGTGGTTCTCCATTAGCTAGCTTATCTGCTGAACGCTGTTGCTGGACTCGCTCATCTTCGGCAAGTAGCTGGCGATAGTAGTCCGCGCCAGTAGTGCTAAGGCCCATGTCTTCCTTCTCCTCTTCTTCGTCGAACATAAGTTCACCCTTGAAAGAGCGGGAAGCGGTGATCACACCGTTACGAGATTCCAGAAGTGTCGCCTTCCCTGCTTCATCGCGGAGCCGCATGAAGGTGTCGTTGGTGATTGTGTCGTTGAGATAGTGGCTCGAATCGAATCGACTAATGCGTGCTGCACGCTCTCCGTCATCATCTTCTCCCTGAGAGTCAACAACATCGTCGCTAATACCCGATACGGCAGTCGTTCTACTGCTTGAGGAACGAACTTGCGACAAGACTTGGAACCACGAATTCATCTCCGCGTCAGTTGCTGCTGTCACGCGCATGGTCTTGCCACTACGGAACTCGATCACTAGAGTGAAAGGCTTGGTGTCGTCTTGGTGAGCACCTTTCACCATGCCATGTCCGCGTGACACACCACCGACCTCGCTATAATAGATCAAAGCGCTACTTTTCAAAGTAAAGTAGCGCTTTTTCCACGTCTTAAACCGTTGGCCTTCCTTCTGCAGCCAACCACTGTGACTAACCGAGGCTTTTAAGTCCCCGCTCGATTCGTTTTCCATGATAATGTTCATCGTCGGTGCCGCCATTACTGCCGATTTTCTGTTTTTCTCTTCTGACATAGCTCCTCGAATCGCATTCAGCCATTTATCAAACTCCTCTTGTGAATCAGCCTGAATGATCAGCTTTCGACCACCTACAGTAGATACTGTTAGACCCTGAGAGACCGATAGATGCGCAGCGACATCAACGACGCTGACAGAACGCAAAAGAGACCCCTTTTCGCTCTTGTAATAGCTCAACTTTGAGCCGTAGAGCGTGAAGTACCGTCGTTTCCAGCTCTTGACATTTCCGCCTTCCTTCTTGAGCCAGCCGACACATCCTTGTGACTCAATTGGGGTTGTCGAGGATGCTTCACTCGCACGAGAAACAATTTCAGCCTCAGCCACTTCTTCATCGCCTTGCTCAGAAGCCGATGAGCTCAACGCATCGTACTCGGGTTTGTTTTGCATGGCTGCAATCCACAAAGAGGCTCCTTCGCCGTCACGTAGAGTGATTTCGTACTCAGCAATGTCTTCTGCGGTAAACTCCACATCTGCGTCATTCACATTCTCGCCAATATCGTTATCGAATTCTTCGTCAATGACAACTTTCCCATTACTCTGCGACATAAACGACTCAGCCAGGTTGGACGCTTTCCGAAGCACGTCAAACCACTTCGAGAACGCTTCTTGGGTCGGAGCCACGACGTGAAGCAATCGACCGTTCTGGAACCGGATGTTGAGACAAAACGGGCGAAGATCTCCCACGTCTACGTCGAGCACCACACCAGAGCCCAAAACTTCACTACCGGCAGTGGTCGCACTGTAAGCGAGACGGCTACTCTCGAGCACGAAATACCGTCGTTTCCAGGTTTTGAAGTTTTGCCCTTTCTTCAATAGCCACCCGCGAAAACCATTATCCTCGTGGAACTCCTCCTCTTCTTGGTTAGAAACTGATACCCTCTCCATCAGGTTCTCCGCCGCACTCCACGATGCCTTGCAAAGAGCAGCATACCACGCCTCAGTGTCAGCTTTTGTTTTGCCACATACGTTGAGAGTGCTTCCATCGTCAAATTGAATACGTAGTGACCCCGTTGACTCATTGTTGCGAGCGACGCTGGTCACATTTCCAAGGGTCTCTGACGTCCCGTTGACATGTTTGTAGTGATGAAGAGTATTTCCGTTGAGAACGAAGTACCGCAGCATCCATGAAGATGTCTCACCGCCTTGCTTGCATAACCACCCACGTTTACTGCGGTTATTAAGTGTAGAGACTTGGGTTCCAGAGGAGCGATTAGCGTCGGCAGGAGTTGGCGGTTGCATGTTAATTGAGGCCGTCCCAGATTTCTCACTGCCTTGATATAGTGATACGTTTCTTGGAAATGGCGGTAGCTGGGGCTTGCTTTGTCGATCCTCGCTCGACGACGGAGACGTCGGCTCAGAAATCACTTCAGTAGGCTGCAGTCGCGAGTTTCCTACTGCGTCACATAGTGCACACATCCACTTGTCCAGGTCACGAATCGACTCAGCACGTACACAAATGATGTCGCTGTCACTAAGTGAATTGTCTGAGCCAAACTCGATTTCGAGGGCATCTGCGTATTCGTTGCTGTATCTGACGTCTGTCACATACAGCTCCGCCGATAGCTGCTCCATGGGTCCCTTACGATATTCCAGCATCCCGTTCGCTAGCGACATATACCGCTTCTTCCAGACCTTACTCCGTTGTCCAAGCTTCTCTACCCAACCTTCACACACTGCCGTTGAGTATTTCCGAGCCACCAACTCCGTGTCACCTACCGTCTCTATCTCTTGGTTTCCAACTTCTTTTAGCGCCAATGGTTGTCCAATAGCAGCAGCAAGAGCTCGATCCCAGTCTTCAATCTCCACTCTCGACTCCGCCGCTACGTGGGTCACTTTTCCTCCCCTTCCAACGAGTCTCAACGACAGCGGACTGGTCTCATCTGCCTCCACCTTCATCAACTCCTGCGAATCAATTGGCGCAGCTTTTTGGTCTGCACAAAACTCAATTGTCCTGCCACTGAGCGTCACATAATATTGTTTCCACGTCTGCAATTTTAACTCTTCTTTGAGCAGCCAACCTTCTTTCTCAACGGTTTTTTTGCTCTTCTTCTGGGTCTCTTGTGTCAACTGTCTAAAGGTTTTCTCCTGCTCCCCAATGACTTCTTTAATTTTGCGGAAGAGCACGCGACTTTCCTGCGCACTGGCCGTCGTCATCTTGAGGTGTTTGCCTTCTCCATGGATGAACAGTCCGTTCTTCCGGTCGGGTGAATAATCCACATTGACCACTTTGAGACGCCCTTTTTCGCCGACTCCAGCGCCGCTGCCGTCGCTCTTGGCCCCGGAATAGTAGACCAACTCGCGTCCGCGGAGAACGAAGTAGCGGTTCTTCCACGAACGCACCTTGCTGCCCTGCTTGGCGCCCCAGCCGCAGTAGTCCGGTGCACTTGGCATGGCACAGTGGACTGAGTGTTATGTCTTTTGACTTGCTTGGCCGATTACGAAATGAGACAGAAATGTTTCTGATTTCTTGACTGAAGTTTTCGAGAATGCATATTCTTGTTGTAAGAATTCGAACAGATGTACAAGGGTGTTACACTTTTCTATGTGGGAGACCTGTATATTCGAATATGGATATGTTTCGGGTTGGGCTCTGAGAGGCTTTCTGAATTCAAGTTAACCCCAAACGCCAAGCCGGATTTTAGGGACCACGTTGCATGGCACCACCACCATGTTGCTGAGCAGCCGTTGCATTCGATCTGAACTCTGGGCTTGTCCACTCTTGATTGCAGTTTGATTTTTCACGGGCCATGACTGTGGACCGTGTTGAAGTAACGATCGCCAAAATCGCCGATGCCTGCCACCAGGTACTTTTCCTTGTTCAGGCCTCGGTCCACACCGGCAGTCACGACTTTCACGTCTGCAGATACAAAGAATGATAAGATCAGCAACAAGTTGAGATAATGTTATACTAAGTATATGGCTAAAGAGAACGAATGCTTACTGGGGTGCGCGGAGAAGAGGGCGTCAAGACCCTCTGGACACGAGAGGACATTCAGAAACGTGATACGCTTCTCCTCGACGCCTGCATTGAGCAATGTCTAGAGTGTGCATCCGATGGTTAGTTAAATTGTTCTCAAGAAGATACATCACTGCTGTTGCTCGCTCGCCTTGATGGCCATTGTGATGCTCCCTCGCGTTCCGAGCATGGGGTCGACCACCAGCACATTCTCAAATGAGGCCGCGTTCGGAGGCAACATGGAGTAGTACATGACGGCGTGTTTGTCCTCGGATGTCTCGTCGCGCTGGATTAAAACCTTCCCTGAAACACGAGGAGGCAGTGTTGACAAGAGGCACAGCAACTACGGAATGGATCAGTTCTCCTTACCCACTGCTATCGCCGGATCACACGAAATGACAGCATGTAGCAGGCTGCAGCCTGCTCGGATAATGGACACCGCGCACACGCTCTCAGCTGGAGCATACCAACGAAAGAGTCGCCTGTAGGTGTGACCACCGTCGTCGTTTTACAGGAGCATGACGCCAGTCCTTCCTCCGCTAAGATACTGTACCATACGGACAACAAAATGAGCACATTGTTTACCACGTTGCAGTCCAGTCTCTCTCTCACTTCATGAGGCGATCTGCGTAGTGCTTGAACTGCGCGTGCGGTGTGGTCTTATCGCGGATCTTGAGCAGGAGCGGCTCCAGCGCCCGGTACTTGAGCACCTGGAGGTTCGGATGCTTAGCCTCCATTTCTGTCGCCAGCTGCAGGCTTCCTTGGGGAGTCCCCATGCCTCTTTTGCAGAATGTTAAATCCGCTCTTGTTGGCCAGTCTCCTCCTTTGTCATCACTCCACGGCAAACCGTCGTGTCTGATTCCATGCCCATTCAATTTGAGCTTGCAACCAATCCGCTCGCGCTAGTGGCGCCCACACTTCGGCAATGGCTGGATGACGTCGCTCCTGTCCCGATAACGTACTCATCATCATGTTGAAGTAGACCTCGAAGGCCGCCTCGGCTGGCCCAGTAGTCGACTAGATACACAACTCGCGCGATGAATGCAAGTCGCTACACACGACAATGGAAGGGCTCACACCATTCAGGTAGAAATACCAACTGGAACTATCTTGCGGCCCGCTGGTCGCCGAACGGGATGGCCACGCGGGTGCTACGCCCTACCAGACTGCCTACGTCGCTCTAACAACGAGCTGTTTGCCTACACTGTGTTGTAATAGCGATCGCCGTAATCGCCGAGACCAGGCAAAATATACTTGCTGGCGTTCAAGCCAATGTCCAGGCCAGCAGTCACGACCTTCACGTCTGCAGATACAGGCACCCATGCGTTATCAACAAAATAGCAGCAACGATTACATAACCAGCAAATACCTGGGTAAGCGTTGAAAAGCGCAGCAAGCCCCTCCGGGCACGAAATGACGTTCAGGAATGTGATCTTCTTCTGCTCCACGCCAGAGTTAATCAAAGTCTACGAAACACACACAACACAGCGTATCCTTTTGTCAGTACATGTATAAACTTCACCAGCAGCATTCGCATTGCAGACAGCCCTCACCTTAATCGCCATGTTGACGCTGCCTCCTGTGGCCAGCATGGGGTCCACCAACAGCACATTGTCCAGCGTCTCCACGTTGGGCGGCAGCTTCGAGTAGTACATGACTGGGTGCTTGTCCGTCGACGTCTCGTCACGTTGGATCAAAATCTTGCCTGAAACACAACATCAACAACAGCAACCCATCAGCCCATAGCCGCGCGCGCACACACAGCGTCACCTGCGCAGCCGATCTTACCGACGGAGATCGTGGGGTCGCACGCAATGATGGACTGCAGCAGACTGTCTCCCGCCCGGATGATCGATACGGTGCAAACCTTCTCAGCCGGCACTAGGCCCGTAAACGAGTCGCCCGTGGGGGTCACCACCGTCTCCGTCTTGCTGGCACAGGCTGCCAGACCTTCCTCTGCCAGGATCCGCATGAGGCGGTCGGCGTAGAACTTGAACTCCGTGGGCGTCGTCTTCTCATCGCGCAGCTTGATCTGCAGTGGCGCCAGCGCGCGGTACTGCAGCACACACAGGTTTGGGTACTTCGTCTCCATTTCGTTGATTAGCTGAGGGCTCGCCATAGGCGTCGAAAGTGTTGTCGATCGCAGCGGCTCGGTGGAAAACGCAATTTGCGCTGGTCGCCACATTCAAACCGGTGGCGCATTTTATGGCGACGTGATTGGAAGAACCGAATGCGTTCCGAAAATACACTGCCCATTTGGGCGGAAAAAAGCATTCTTTGCAATTGCCCAATTGTCGATGAGGATGGAAGGATTGAAGACCGACCACCTGTATGGAATCGGAGCGGGGGGTCACGTTGAGGATACAAAAAGAACTGGGTTCAACTTATGGACATCTTTGATATTTGCACACCTTATACTTTAACCTCACGTCAGCCTCCGGGATCTAATACTTGCGCTCCATCCAGTAGCTCAGTGCACCGACGAGGATGTCATAGCTCGCAGCCAGTGCAATGTACGTCACCACGTCGCTTCCGCCACTCACATTCAGACGCTGCAGGTGCTTGTAGCGCTCGCACGGGACGCTAAGCGTACTGCTGCAAATCGAAGCACGCAACGGGCCGGACACCTCGCTCATGGTCATGTAGTGGAAGTTGGGGTCACCCGGCGGCGACTTGGGCTTCTGGATCGAGATGGACGTCGTCACTTTCCCCTGCGAGATCACCTCCGACATGAGCAGACAGCGGTACCCCTGGCTCTTCGACTTCTTGACGAAGCACACGTTCTCCTGCCGCAGTCCGCCGTTCTGCACGTTGGGCACCATGCGCTTCACTGCCACCATGTGGTGCACACCGCCCGCGTACTTCTTCAGCGACAGCGTGAAGATCTCGCCGTAGTTCATGTGGCGTAGCGACCACTGTTTGCGAGACACACGCACGATCTCGAACAGTTTGCGGCGACCGAAGCCGTACACGTTGCACTTCTTGAGTCCGTGAGTGGGGCGGAACTCGCGCTTGTCCAATATGTAGATCGTGTCTGTGTAGTAGGAAAGCACGCCGCGTGATCTCATAAGCGTCTCGCTGACCACCGTCGACTGGCGGACCTGGTTCGCTGTCTGCGCCTGCTCACGGTAGAACTCGCCGTAGCGCTGAACGGACTTGTAGTACGTGTCGCACATGCACGGTGCATCAGACTGTGGCGTCTTGCTGTGCGACTCCAACAGCTTTTCGATCTCACGACACAGCGTAGACCCCTTCGCCGCACAGACGAGATCCAGATACGTCAGGTTCATGAGCACGGCGTCCACGTCTGAAATGGCCTCAAGCACGTCCCTTACTTCCGTCGAGATCTGTACAGGCGACGCATACATCCGCTTCAGCGATCCAATGAACCCACCCTTGAGACAGTTCATCTCAATAAACCGCAACTGGCCAGCACACTTCTTGTCCCTGGACAGCTTCTTAAATACTTCCAATGCCCTAGACGGCGAGCACTCGAACGTCTGCTGTGCACGCCCCACCGAGATCTCATAACGGAACAACAAAGCTTCTGATGATCCTTGGAGTCCGTTGCTTGCCTCACACGGCAAGATATCCACGCGGTTGCACGGGATCTGTTCGGCTGTTCAGCACAACACAACATCAGATTAGAGATCACCAACACTCGTGCAACAACAACTCACTCAGTATCCATCACTCACCGACAAGCACCGGCTTGGGGTCGTGCAGGTCGCACACGAAGGTGGGTATGATATCTCCCTTCTGCTCCTCCTCCTCTGCTTCTTCACCCTCTTCCTCGTTCTCTTCATCTGATTCTGGATCTGCTCTCGAGCTGGTCGAGATGTCGTCGTCTCCGTCTGTGCTTCGGGTCTCGTCGTTGTCGACCTCCGAGCTGCGGTCGGTCTCCGTCCTGGACGAGTCTCGGTCGGTGTCGTCCTCAGGCTCTGGCTCGTGCACCTTCATTGTCTCCATCGAAGCTTTGCGCTTGGCAGCGGCCGCCCACTTTCGGGCCAGCAGGTCGCTGGCAGGAGCCGAGTGGGCGCCCCGGCTGCTGTCCGACGCCGCCGTGGGTGTCAGCATGATGTAAGGGTCCGTGAGCACCTCGGTGGAAGCCATGGTGGAGACGCTCTTATGTCCGAACGCTTGGATGGCGGGGGAATCGGGCAATGAGCGAGGGCTGATGCTCTGCACGCGCAGACTCAAGACGAGTCTCTCGTCTCTTTGGCACTCAACAATTATATTAAAATACAGAATCATGCAATAACAGAAAACCAAAGGACGTATTGGAAGCCGAACATCATTTTTATATCATTATAAAGGGGGAATTAGATTTAACACGACCCGACATTCGGTTACACTTCGATGACAGAGACAGGTCTCGCTGCTGCGATCGACTGGGCGCTCAGAGTCAGAGCGCATACCGGTACTGAAGGCAACATGCACTGACGGTGTGGACGCCTGCGTCGCTGAACCGCAATCTCCCCTGGCCATTGAATTGCACCCTTGTTGCCAGAAGCTAAGTAACTTTGGCTGCCCGGACTCTAGACCCTGGAGCGCAGCGCAACCCACTCTACGTGCCTACGGTATCCCTTTTCGGCGTGATCGGATTCAGACGAAAGAAAATGCGCATGCTTGGCAGCGTGTACGCTTTATCTGGGCTGCTCGTACAGATTTCGCTCTCACTTCCGTTAGCCGGATACCACACATGTACCGCCTGGTGAAAGTCACCTGTCGATCTTTGTCGATCGTGCTAGACGCCACTGGGAGTGGGTAGCGCAAAAAGATCAAGTCGATTAGGCTGAGATCTGTACATCTACACAAGTGAAGGTGGGTAAGTAATACCGGTACTGGTGGTGAAGCAAGAGCGCCCTTGAGCTTGCTGCGAAGAATGCAATGTCTCCGATCTGCAGGTTGAAGCAGATCTCACCTGCCCAACTTGAACCACAAGATCAAGGTCACTTGATTTATCCGTGATGAGCTAGGATCGTAGACGAACGCTCACTTCAACGTTCAAAATGGCTACAGATCTGCTACATGTACTCCTAATTGAATTTTGTCAACCGGTGCTCGTTGTGTGCCGTCAGCTGCACCACCTTCTTGCCATACGCGTCCAGCACGTTTGTTGGAATCGTTCAGCAGTACGATGTTTGCGCTCTGCAAGCAAATTCGTGCTGACGAGCACTGTCCTCCTGTGGTTTGTCACAAACTTTGTGCAGGGAAGTGGTTCAGGACACGGTGATGAACACTTCTCGCCCGTATAGTTCTACCCTGGATTCTGGCGCATGCTTCACCTCTAACTGTGTGACACTCCGCTTCGAAGACCACCTCCACCGGTGGGGCTAAAACTGCGATGGTTAATCCTTTCGTTAAACCAGCGCCTGAACACACAACCTAAGCATTCTGTATTTTCGCTGGCCTTAGGGAGCCTAGATGACTCCACTGACCAAGGTTGCTTCTCGTTCTGCTCTTTTCTTTCGGCATCGTGCTTGGCCGCAATGACATGGATACCCCTGCTTGCAGGATCCTGCTATATGGACAACCAACGATTTCCTCGTAGCACAAAGCTACCGTTAGCGGAATTATCAGCAGCAGTTGGCCAATCCATTGAAATGCGTGTCACTTACCAGATTTGGCCACAGGAAAAAACTGTCTTTATCGGTATTGCTCCTTTCACATTGCTCGACAGCACGTCAAGGAGCTTTCTTCTTTCGAGTTCAATTCACAAATTTCGCAAGTACGATAATAAACGCAAGGATTTATTAGTTTGGATAAAGGCGATGTTTCTTCTTCGAAACCAACATCGTTCTTCGGCTCCTTGACAGAAATTCATCGGAACTTTTAAGTTCATTTAAATGGCTAGTTTGGAGTGTCGATTCTCCTGGCCTGGATGAACAATTATACGCAAAAGTCAACTCATATATATTTTTCATTGTGCCAGTGTGGATCTGGGAAGAACTGCAAGAATACAGTTCGCTTCTGACGGTAGACTTGAAACTAACAGAAGGCACCACGTTTGGTGGAATTGCAAGATTCGTCTTTACTGAAATGGAGGCCGAATACGAGTTCAAACAGACTGGCCTCATTCAGTGTTGCTGATCTCATTTCTTACGCGACAGTTTTCGTGCTGTGCAACTTAAGAAGCGCAACCACAGCAGCGTCCTCAGGACTTTCGAGCAGGAATCTACCCGATGGTATATTAATAACTTAAAGCAGTAAAGCCTACACTTTCGTTCGCTGTGCTCGGAGCCGTCATTGGACTTGGGCATACCTGGAGACATTCACTTCACTGCTCTTGACGAGATTCGTGAAGTTGATCAAGACTGGGCGTACGTACTACCGGCCAACGTCAAATGTATTCAATGTGCTGGATGCATTCATTGATGGCGATAGCTGCGTATGTTGCGGCTAACTTGGATTCTGGAATCAATGCTACGCCGTTGAATTTTTTTTTAAGTGGCTGAAGCGCATTGGCATTCCAACGGACCAGTTTTACTTGAATTTTGTGATCTCAAGCAATTTTGTAAATCTGTATCAAAAGAAGACGGATACCAAAGAGGTTGCCCAGATTCCAGCGAGAGTCAAGCAGTTTGTTGCAGTGTTAGACGAGCTTCTAAAGGGAAAATAACTCGATCCGCTTGCGCTTTGATTGTAGGTCACTATTCTGCCGACCAGATCTAGTTCATAACTTTTATACGCTGCATGTCTACCCGCACACGATGAACACGAACTTTTTGCAGTGCATTTGTCTCGCTACTGATATGTGCGGGTGCCAATCATAAACTAGTCAAAAGCCATGGCGACCGCCACTGTCTCGGGCTTCTCGTCGCTTAGACGAACTGGGACGTTCGCGAAGGCGCGCGTGGCATCCAAACGGATGTCACTGATAGGTGGTTGAGCTGGCGATCGAACGTAACCCTCGTCCGTCGGGAAGTTGTTCAGGGCTTCGTACTCTCCGACCAGATGAATGGCAAACGTCACGCGCTCATGCACTCCGTTAGTAAGGATGACCTCGTAGAAACCAGGGAAGCTAGCCTGGTTGCCCAAGTCGTCCACCATCGCTAGAGTACTTTGATGGATACGGAAGCTCAGCTTCCGGTACTGTGTGGGGCGTAGACTCACACGACGGTAGTCGAACAACTGCTCATTCAACAACGCTGCGTTGCCAGTCGCATTGACGTTCAGCGGGCGGAAGAACGCAAACACGACTTCATCGCCGACAAGATCACCGTCATTCGACACGATGACGGTGACAGTCTGATCCAAATCACGCGTCACCACGAGAGGCTTGTTTGGGTCCGCCACATCGTTCTCACTATCGAGAGCTAGGGTGAATTTAGTGTAACTCAGACCCCAGCCGAACGGGAACACAGGCACCTCCTTGTAGTAGCGGTACGAGCGACCAGGGTATTTAGTCATGCTCATGCTCTTCATGTCCACGCTGTTGATGTAGTTGGATGGGTACATGGTGACAGGCAACTTGCCACTGGGGATGGCGTCTCCGAATAGAATGTCGCTCACGGCTTGAGCACCAAAGAAACCTGGGTAGAACGCCTCCACGACACCATCAGTGTGCAAGATGAGCTCCTCTGCACCCACCACACCGCCGTTAAAAAGTACCACAACCGTCGGCTTGCCCGTGCGGCGAACTTGCTTGAGCAGTTGCATCTGAATGTTGGGCATGTCGATGTTCTCACGATCCCACGCCTCACGCTCGATGGACGTGTCAATTCCCAGGAACAATATGACGGCATCCGCTCCTCGTGCAGCTGCTTCAGCCTCGTCAAAGTCTGCGTTAGACGTGTCGTTAATACCAGACCCTTTAGCGTACACGGTGTTCGAGACACCATTCGCAGTCGTAATCGCCTCCAGTGGCGTCTGCACACACCCGACCTCCAAGTAGTCGCCGTGGCACATTTGACCCAGGTAGTTGCCTAGCAGAGCGCGCTTGGCCTTCGCGTGTGGCCCAATCACCGCCAACTTCCTGCCCTTGCTTAGCGGCAAGATGTTGCCGTGGTTCTGCAGCAGAACCAGCGACTTGCGCGTGAGGTCAAGACTAAGTTTCTTGGCTTCAGCCGTGTTGACCTCGCTGGGTGCGACATGCCAGTACGGCTGGTCGTCAATGGGGTCAAACAACCCCAGCTCGAATCGGAGCTTGAGCGTCCTGCGGATTGCATCGTCCACCGCCTTCTCGGGAAGTTGACCACTAGTCACGAGCTCCGCCAGACATTTCTTGTACACACTGCCACTATTGACATCCGTTCCGGACAAAATCGCGAGCCGTCCCGCTTCACACAACGACTTGGTGTAGTGTCTTTGGCGATAAATCCCTTCAATCGCCCCGGAATCACTGGTGATGTATCCATCAAAACCCAGCGCGTCACGCAGCAACTTGGTGTTCAGCTGTTCGTTGGCACACATGGGCATGCCGTTAACACTGTTGTACGAGCACATGATCCCCTTGGCCTTGCCCTGAACCACAGACGCCTGGAACGCCGGCAAGTACGTGTCTGCAAAGTCGTATCTCGACACGACGGCGTCAAATGCCATGCGGTCGATTCCGTCATAGTGTTCGTACGAGTACGCCGCGTAGTGTTTCAACGTCACGACCGCCTGCAAGAAGCGACTGTCCTTGCCCTCCTGCAGCCCTTTAGTGTAGGCCACGCCGTACTTGCTGTTTACCAGTGGATCTTCCGACGGGGTCTCCATGTTGCGTCCCCATCGTGGGTCTCTGTTAATGTTAATGTTCGGAGACCAGCAGTCGAGTCCCAAGTGGGGACCCGTGGCATAGTTTTCCCGAGCTCCTTCGAGCCACAGAGCGCGCAGCTCCCAGCCGACGACTTGGGCCATGTCGAACACCGCTTGGGGGTCGAAGATCGCCCCCAGATTCACGGGGTTCGGGAACGATGTGGCGCAGTTGGAGCCGCACGTGGACTGCACTCCATGCACGCAATTGGCGCCCCAGTTGTATTCTGGCAGTCCAATGCTGCTCATGTTCCCCTTGGGGCTGGCGCGAGCCGTGAGCAGCGTCACTTTCTCGTCCAGCGGCAGGCGACGCAAAAGGTCCTCGACCCGCCCGGACGTCGAGAGCGAAGAGTTGCAGAACTGGAAGTGTTGGTGCGCCGCGTCGGAGCAAGCACGGGGGATGGAGGCACCATGGAGCGGGGGGGGGCTACTGGCCGTGGCCAGCAGCACCGCCACCGGGAGGAAGAGCTGCATCTGGAGCCGATCTTCTTGTCCGAGTCAGGAATCAGATTGTTGTTGGGAAAATATACGCAAGCAATTTACAATCATTTACAATAATAGTACTAACGTGTATATAATATAATTTTACCTTACTGGGATCGTTGAATTCCCTCTTGTCACCCACGCGCAGCGTTGGGACAATAGTACTGTATTGAAAAATTGATTGTAAGCCCTGGCGCAACAATTAATATTGTACAATACTAGAATTGTACTGGTCGAGTTATTAATACCACATACTATAGTTAACCTTAAAAAAAACTAGGAGCTCTAATGTTTCAGGCTTCATTGCGCGGCGCTACTCGGAGAGAATCAACTTCGACAATGAAAACAGTCGCTCGCAAATGTTCGATGTCGGAGGCACAAATGAGGTGTCGATGTAGACGTCCTTCGGTGCAGCAATACGGCGTCGCTTCAAACCTGCTGGGCGAAGGACAACGGCAACTTGTCCGTAGGTTGGGTGTCTCTCTGCTCATGAGTGAGCAATAGTCTTTCCGAAGCCACCTCCTCCGCTGGCGTCAGCTTCTTGCCTGACTGCAGCTTGACCAACGCACTTTCAAAGGTAGCATTGTTCACAATTAACGCATGCGGAGACAGGTACTTCTTCGTCACGGGGTAGCTCGCCATTGTGTGGTCAAACAGAGCGCGCACTTCTTTCATAGTCAGCTTCTCGATAAGAAGCACAGCCGACCACGGACGCTCGAACTCCTCAAGCGTGTCGGCAATGAAGTCACAAAGACACTGAGCACCCAAACCACTTTCATCTTCATACGGAGAGAATGCCAGCAGCACACGACCGGTTTTCAAGTAATCCGTCGGCCGAAATACAGCAAAGAGGACCACGTAATGAATGCCAGCAGTTGTCCAACCGTCAAAAACCAACCCGAAAGACTGAGGCAAATTCTGACGAATGACTTTCTCGACACGCCGCATAATGCAGAAAATGTGTGCCTTAAGCGTGCGGCGAAAAGTCTTGCTGAGTCGCATGTAGGATTGAGTAATTGGGTCTTCGCATAAGCTAATCGGCAGCATCTTCATCACAATCCAATCCGCCCACTTGTCCAGATCGGAGGGCCCACTTTCTAGGAAGTTGGTGATGTTAGGTTGAAGAGTTCCATTTGCGTTAGTGAGTGCCTCGTACCCCTTGTGTTTCGCGGCGAGGTGCTTCAACAGATTCCGATATCCAGATGACAGGTCCTGTTGGTAGACTTTGCCACAGATGCAGTGGTGGAAAGTAGGATCGACGATATCAACCTCAAACCAGGCATGTAGATGACGCGGCTTGGGAGAATCATATCGGAGTTGGGTGTCGTGGAGGCGGAAGGTGGCTATGAGTGTCCGCTTGGGTGCAAAATACATAGTGATAGACCATCAAACCAGGGAGCGAGCAGTACGGTAAATCTGAGCGAGCTCTGCACGCCATAAATCGAGTTGTGGACGGCCAGACTGTCAGCCAACAATGTAGCCAACTACAATTAAAATATTGCAATACAATGTCAATATTGTATTTGTTGTTAAGATGGCGCCTCGACCAGCTGCGGTATACCGGTATGACCTGCACTCAGTGGCACCGCCATCATTCCTGTGATTACGGTACGGCGATGATGGGACGCTGATGATGATACGCTGTTTGGCCATGGTGATTACGGGACACGTGGGTACAAGAT
>LGSN01000291.1:0-37856 GCA_001314375.1 Phytophthora podocarpi | reverse complement strand
CCCCCCCCCCCCCAGGGTGCTGCGTCGTGCTGCTGCGTGCTGGCGGTGCGTGCTGTGCTGGTGTTGCGTGCTGTGCTGGTGTTGCGTGCTTGTGCTGTGTGCAGCATGTGTGGATTATTTTGTTTGTATGCTTATTTGTGGTATATCGAATGTAATATATGTATTTGAACTCACTACTGTGCGTCTGTCTTACACGTAGCTTACAACAGCGAGTATGTCTTGCGTGTCAACAGGTGCAGGGTCGACGATGCGTTCGTCCAAGGCCCCAGACTTGTGCAGCGGACGCAGGGCGCTACCAGCTCCCTTCGTGTTGACGCCTCAGGCCTTCGGGAATGCGAGCACGACGGTTCTGCGCGGCGACCGGCGTTGAGGATTTGATCCTTGTAGTCCTCCGCGGTGGCGTCGAGGACGAATCCTCCATGGAGGAAGAGCTTCATGAAGGCGACGGCGTGACGCGACTCGGACTTCTTCTGGCGATCGGCGGAGTCCCAGACGCGCGGCACCCGAGTGTACCACTCAAACCACGCGTAAGACAGGTACGTTGCTGCTTTCTTCCTGCGTTTGGGTTTTTATTCTTGATCTGACGTTACTTCTGCTTGTTCCTCTTCAGAGTTTGCTTGTACCACTGTAGTTCGGAATTGTGCAGCCTCGACGATTGTCAGGAGAGCAGCTAGGGACTTGTTCGACGCAATAAGCTCGTGAATGACAGCTAGAAGGTGATCCATTCCTTGGCATCCGCATTTGTTTGCGTTTTGTTCTTGTTCTTGAGCAGGGGTAGCAGCCTCGTTGTTCAGAGCGACAGACCACGCGAGAAAGTTGGCGCTCAGGATGTCTGTCCACGCCAGGCACTGTGATGATCGGGGCAATCGGTGCAAGGTCCTTCAGCTGCGGGTAATATCGGACCAGGTACGCGGTAAGAATACGGAGGACCTTGGTACTCACGTTGAGCCGTTGCTCGTTGATCCCTGTACAAGAGCTGAAGAGGAGTTCCTGTAAGCGGCTAAGCCTCTCTTGTGTCGCGTGGTCCAGTACAGCAACGTCAACGACGTCAGGAGCCGCATCCGCGCAATCTTCCGGTCTTCCCGTGGCATGTTGTAGACATACGCAAAGCCTTTGTTGACTTTGCTCATGTCCCACGCGCCGCGGTTGAAGATCCACTGAACGGCCAGTCGATCATCACCGTTCGCATGCTGGGCACCGCCGCGGTGAATGGAGTGGGAAGTCAAGTCCGTCGTGGCGCCAGCGGGCTCTCCCACGTGCTTGAGCATCCTGTTCACGTCCGCTTGGACACCATCCTCCCTGCGCGACTTGTCTTCAGCCTTCGGCTTCGATTGTGGTGAGTTGTGACTTGGTTGTTTTTGTGTACTTGCCGGTGGTGAGGTGGCGTTCGGTAAGACACAAGCAGCAGCGACACCGGCAGTAGTCGACAGCCGAGCCGGAGCGGAACCGGAGGACACCACAGCAGAGGTTGTCGAAGTCACGCGGAGAGACTCCGGTTCGGCAGTCAGCAAGTCTTGGAGTGGGGCGCCTGGGTCAAGCGGCGCTGTGTCATGCGACACCAGCTCTGGAAGCTGACTGAGCAGCGACACGCATGGAGCTTCTTGTATCTCCAGCCCCACTGCCAGCGTGTGCAATGGGCCGTGAGGAAGTCGTCCCTGTCAGGTACGAGGGTAAGTCCCTGCTCTTCCGCCGTCTTAACCCGCAGCAGCCGAAGATAGAAGACACCATCAGCGGAGACTGACACGTTCTGCTTCTGTATGTAGCCAAGATCAGAGGACCGGCCGAAGCAGTGCCACATCAGGCACGCCAGCGCTGCATCTTGGTAGTCAGAATTGACCCGCGCCGTGCTGTTCACATAGCGTGTTAGAGACCGTAAATCTCCCTTCGTACATGGAGGTGCCTTATTAATAAAACCACCCTCCTCACGCTTTAAGCAGTGTTTATCTAATGTCTTTCCTTGCTTTAATAAAATCAACTCAGTACTTACACGCTGGTGTGGATAGTCGTCGAATAGCCACAGCTTCACATTTCTATAGTAAGAAGTTGCAATGTTTCGAGCAAGCTTACCTTTCTTACCTTCGTTGGTGGCTAGACAGAAGCCGAAGCGGTCCATCGTTGCAGCCAAACGTTTGCCGGAGGAGTCCACGAGAATGCTAGCTTGAACAAATTCCATGCTAACATTCTCCTCCTCCAGCATTCGCTTGAAGGAGCCAATCGCGGTCGTACGAGACTTCTGGGTGCTCGTAGGAACAAACGCGGTGAGGCTCATGTTGCTCCTTCTGTATTATTTACTGTTTTCTAAACTAATGGTTGTCTGCCGATGCCTGCCTGCGTCTGCGTACACTAGGAATGCGCCTAATTGTCTGAATTACAATAATATTTCAAAATGATTTACCGGTCTTGACATTTGTATTAACATATCCAGATTATGTTGCGACTTCCGACAAATATTTGTCGGAATGTGTCGGAAAAGCACACCTAGCCCTAATCAACGTTATTTGTTAAAAGTGCCAAATTAGAGACACGTGATAGGCTAATATGGCTATATTATTGGCCAGACCACAATCCTGCAGAACTATTAATATCTGTTGGAAAGACGCGTACCGTATTTGAGATCTCATACTTCATACCACAAATTCTTTGAAGTTGTAGTGTTGCAATATGGACACGAGATGTACATGTACCGACGAATTTATGTACACCTTGAAAGGCAGGAATATCAATGAAAGTGAGGCTGCTACAGTATACTAAATAATACACCCAATATTTCTTACTCCAGTCGAAGCGTTGGTAAATATAGTTTTTTGTATTGCTGTCAGCATCAGCGTTAAGGAAGTACAAATTAGCAACTAGCATAGTGATAACTAGATACAATCACATCAGTCTGATCAGCATTGAAAACTTGGTCTACACAGAGTTCAGACATCTTCTCCTACACCTCACTACCAAACTTTTTTTTTGCCTTCGATGCTGCGTTTTACTTCTGCTGGCCTGGAGTGTGGTTTTCTTTGCCATTCTCTGTTACGCTTCGTCGTATTTTTATACTACGTCTTATGAGATCTCAACTAATGAGCTGGTAGTTCGGTTCGATATGATTGGGTAATGTGAGGTGTGAATTAAGAGAACTCTGTAGTATGAGATCTCAAATACGGTATATTCGTGGGCGTAAGTGTGCTTCGAAGTCCTAATTGTGATTTAGTCCGAATATGTTTACTCAGACCAAATTATGTGAAAAAACTGTCCTCAAATTACGAAAAGGATTTTTGACCAAATTTGAATTTTGCTGTGATGGCGTTGCTGTGGTCGGCGGTGCAGTGGCTCTCGTGGCTGGCGTTGCAGCTGATGGCACTGGCACTGCACCTCGTGCCGGCAGCTGTAGCCCTTACGACTGTGACTGCCATCGTGTTAGTGTCCGCCATGACGACGCAAGCGCTGGAGCACGACGTCCTGGCGTCGATGCACCGCTCCAAGTGGCACAAGACCTCCACCTACGACGACCTGCGACGCGACTTCTACCGCGGCTACTGGCTGCTTACGCTGCTCTACGTTCTGGGATCGGCACTGTGGATCTACTTCACGGAGAGGACAGGCGCCCGCGTCGTCTACGGAGCGGTCTTCTGCGCACTGTGGTGGGGCGTGCAATTGGCGATGGTCGTCGCGCTCACCCCCTTCGACGAGGTGATTACCAAAATCAAAACGGCAATCAAGTGGTGAAACAGGACCCAGGGCGACAAGGAAACATGGTAGAGAAGAAGGAAAAGTGGGGCCCAAGAGTGAGAGAAGAGGATCATTGGCGGCCTTTGCTTGACATTCATGGTGGACAAGAAGATCAGTTGCTTCAATTACCAAGCTGCACTTTCATGTAGGTAACGCTTGTGCGTGATGCTGTGCCCGATCGTCGTCTTCGCACCATGGAATCTAAATACATGTATTGTACAAACCAACGGTTTGTGAGCTTTCGACCGGTACTGATAAAGTCGTTTTTTCCTCTACTGTTGACGAAAATGGTACCGGTCTATGTATTGGATTGATTTATCAGCTCTGCATCTTCTTCACCTCCTCGTCTTCTACCACTTTTTCCTGTTGTACAACCAGTGCCGCAGATGCCCCAACCTCCTTCTGTTCTGCTTCCTGCTGCACCTCCGCCACCACTAGCGCGCTCTGTTGCTGCTGCCCCTCCTGCTTCAAGGCCTGTTTCGCTCTTTCCGCCGCTTGCTCCACCTGCTGTCGCTTCTGCAGCTCCTCGAACTGCGCGAACGTGATCTTGTCAGCGATGATTTTCTGAGCCGCTGCCGGCTGCAGCGTTGAGATGGCGGTGGGAGGGAAGCCGGCGTCCATGAGCTGCTGCCGCATGCTGCGCGTGATCATGAACGCCACGGAGGCTACTTGCGGCCTGTTGCCCGTACTGCTTTGGCCGTACCACACGCGCTCCGCCCACTTGGATGCGTCGTAGTGCCACTTGTTGACGTAGTAGCGCCCCAGCAGATGCCAGCGCTGCACGCGCGCCTGCAGGCGCCGCACGATTGTCATGATAACTACTGGTGTTGATGAAGCTGCTCCACACATGATAAAATCGGTGTGGTGCACGTAATATTGGTGTTCAATTGGTGTACAAAGATCGAATTGGAATGACGCGAAAACGGTTTTTCAAAACCATGCCGCGATAAAAAGGCGCTTCGGGAGCGCTGCAGGACACTTGCAATAATCACAGCTTCAGCATTGCACTGTTTCGCATTCCTCCAGCTTCATGGATGAATCTGCATCAGCATGCTCGCTGTTATAGCAGCGTGGATGGCATAGGAGTGTACCGAGCTCGTCCTGTTCAGGAAAGCAGCTTCGAAAGCGGATCATTTTTTACCACACGAAATTCGTGTGGTGACGAATCGCGGTTGAAACTTTCAGAAAAGACGATGGCTTTGACAGCACTATCCTTTGCCCTCTCCTTCAACTCCTATTCCAATCAAGCATTGCGCTCGCTCCAAGTTGAAGCGAGCGTTGAAGTCCAACTTGGAGTCCAAGTTGCAAGTGCTGGAAAGTAGCAGCGCCGTGAATGGGCATGGCCGTGGTGGAAAAATCGGTCGACAACCTACGGACCCACGACCGTGGGCCACGGTTGCACGCTTCAACTTTTGACCGAGTTGCACACATTACGTTAGGGCACAAAACGTCTGGCTGGGCGAAATCCTGATCGACTGGAGACTCGCTCGGCGATGACGTCGTTCCCAACAGCATTTCGGGCAAACCCGCCTCGCTTCTTCCCGCCACATCCAGCATCTTTCACGGCCTACATACATGTACATACACCTGGTGTCCAGATATCATAATTCGGCACCTGGTCCGAAACGACCCGTGCTGCACGAGCCGTGCAGGATTCTCACGCTCTTCGGTTGAGAACAGGCCGCTTCATGATCCTGGTACATGTACCGGTATGTGCCCTGGACTCCAGGCAGTATCATAACAACACGGCCGTGTTACTACTGCAGTCTGCAGTGCTTTGCTAGCTTGAACGCGTTCGGATTGGTTAAAACCCCTTCGCCGTCATCTGCCCAACCAAGAGTCAGTACGACCTGGCGCCCTCTCTCTTTTTCCATCATAGACAGCCCATTCTGCATTTGTTAGGGTAGTCTACCATTGACGGTGGGCAGGATGACGGCCATCTTCGGGCAGGAGCTGAACCCCGGCATGGCGGCGCTGGTGTACGTGTTCCTGGTGCTGGCGCTGCTGGTGTTGTGCGGCTCCATCTGGTACTACTGGAGCTACGCGCGCAAGATCGAGCGGTTCCTGGCGCGGGACAACCAGAACAATAACATGATGCGGCACCACCTCGTGGACAGCTTCCTGCAGCGCGGCGAGGAGGAGTGGCCGTGCTCCATCTGCTTCCACGACAACCACCCGGACAAGACGAGCTGCGTCATGTGCGGCACACCGCGTATCGTCACGGCCTCGACGCCGTCCAACTACTTGGCGCGCGCCTCGGGGTTGCACAAGCAAGACTTCAGCCAGAGCATGCTCAACCAGCAGTCGAGAGTGAGGAGCTTCCACGTGCGGAGACTCAAGCAGATGGACCTCACGTCCAGGCAGAAGGCGGCCGTGCGGCGTCACTTGTGGAAGAGGAAGAGGGGCAAAGATGGCGTCATGCGCTGGGTGCGCATTGATGCTCAACACGCGCACGATCACGACGAGGACGACTCGAAGTACAAGGAGATCAGGAGCGAGACCATGTACAGCGGACTAAGCACGCCTCCTAACGGCACAGCGATCTTGGGAGGAGATGAGTTTCCACGGACGCCCAATGCCAGTCGCATTTCGTCCACGTCGTCGTTGAGGGAAGACAACGAGAACATTGCACTGGCCTTGAGAGATTTCGGCGTCCCGGAGGACGAGGGACGCCACCCAGACAGCTCCTTCTTGTCTGCGAACAACGACCTAGGGCGTCCGTCTTTCCAGCCGCTGCGTGCAACGGCGCTGAAGCGTCTGGAAGAGGCGGAGGAACGACCGACGATGGCGTTCTACTCGCAGCAGAACCCATTCAATCCGGCGAACAGCGGCGTCAACCCGTTCAACGCGAGTGGCAGTAACAGGAACCCGTTCTCTGGTAGCACTGCCAACCCGTTTGCTAGCACTCGTGGCCTTGCTAGTTCTCGTGGCTTGAACCACATTGATGAGGACAGGGAAGGCACGATGGGCGGAGGCCCAATTCCTGAAATTGGCGGACCAAATGAAGTTGAGGACCGTCGCTTCCTTGGATCTAACGATACGGCCATGTCGAATGTGTCTACCGGCTACGTGCGGCATGAGGACGGTGAAGGCGGCTACGAGTGGACTCCTGCCGGAACTGTGATTGCTTTCACGGATACTAACCGCCGCATGGACTGCGAGGATGATCTGGAGGAGATCGCCTCGCTGACTTTCCATGACAAGAATCGCTGGTTCCTAGAGCAGGTGCAGAAGCGCTGGCGTAGTTACGAGGAGGGACACATTCAGTTTGTCGTAAGACGGGAGCACGTGGTGAGTGATTCACTGGAACAGATGCTCAAGTGTCCGCCCAGTCGTTTCTGGGAGCGCCTACGCATCTACTTCGAGAACGAGCCTGGTTTAGATGCTGGTGGTTTGATTCGCGAGTGGTACGAGATCTTGAGTGACTCACTCTTCAACGATGACTTCGGTCTGTTTATTTCTACGAAGGGTGAGAACATGGGTTACTGGATTAATCCCGCCTCGGCTTCTAAGGTGCCTAACCATCTGGAGTACTACGAGTTCATCGGTCGGTTGCTGGCTAAGGCGCTGATTGAGGGATACAACATGAAGATGTCGCTTGCGTTGCCACTCATCAAGCACATTCTGGGAGTACCTATTTCGTTCTCAGACCTGGAGTTCCTGGATGAAGATTTGTACAAGAATGCCACGTGGATGAAGCAGAACGACCACGCCAACCTGCTTGCAATCGATTTCACGGTGCAGGTGATCACTTCTGAGGGAAAGTCTCAGACGGTTGAGCTGGTACCTGGTGGTGCCGAACGGGATGTGACAGATGAGAACAAGAAGGAGTACTTGGAACTGCTGCTCAAGCACTACATGTTTGAGAGCATTTCGGAGCAACTGGGTGCATTGCTCATGGGCTTCTACGATGTCATGCCGCAGTTTCTTATCACAGTGTTTGACTACCAGGAGTTTGATCTTTTGCTATCTGGTGTGCCGGAGCTGGATGTGAACGATTGGCACACCCACAGTGAGGTGCGCTGGGTTAAGCTTGAGAAGCCGACTCCTGTCGAGCACCGCGTGCTGAAGTGGTTCTGGGAGTGCATGGCCGAGTTCACGAGTGAGGAGCGCGCACGATTGCTGCAGTTCGCAACCGGCACGTCTCGTGTCCCCGTTCAGGGCTTCAAGGCACTCACGAGTAGCGACGGCCGTGTCCGACGATTTACCATCCAGTTTGTGCAGCGTGGCGCCCCACCTACGGGCCTCATGCCCAAGGGCCACACGTGCTTCAACCGAATCGACCTGCCGCTCTACCACACCAAGGAAGAGATGGTCAACTATCTGACGCTTGTGATGAACATGGAGATCTCGGGCTTCTGGATGGAGTAACTTCTTAATACGTCAGGGCTCTTATCTGTTCGTGTGTCAGTCATGTGCGGAGAGAGGAGAAATTAAATATGATGTCGATTTTTTTCATGTTGCTGCCTTGTCGTGCTACAGTTGCAGTTTGATGTACTCTCACTTGTGCACTGCGAAGCAGTTTGGAGTCATCTGAATGGTGGACTCGACATCGGTGTAGCGCAACAAGAACTTGCTGCAGATTTCATCTGTATGGTGGCCGCCGTCCATCATTCGAAGCACGTCTTTCTCCAGCTGATTGGCCTTGGAGACCAGGACGCGTTTTGAAGAAGACAGAGAGGTCACGTTGCCTCCACTTCCATTGGGGCCGCCACCTGCACTGTTTCCGTTCGATCCGCTCGATGCCCCACTAGCTCCGCCCCCGGGTTGATTCGATGAAGGCACTGCACCGATAGGATTCACCCCCGGCAACGACGGAGAATTTGAAGATAGCGCAAATGGACGGCTCTTTTGCTGACCACCTTGTTGCTGCTGGCTTTGTTGCGGGGCTTGCTGGGCCTGTTGTTGCTGAGGACTGGAACTGCGATCGATGCAGATAGGGTAGCGATGCACGCGTCTCAGGAAGCCATGAATGAGGCCGAAGGTGATAAAACGTCGCACATCGATAAGAGCGAGTGACTCGGAATAAATGACGCAGAAGTCGCTCATGCGTAAGCTTGGCTGAACGGAGCAGTACAACGCGAAGATCCGCGCGAACGATGGTGGCGCATGACCTGACTTGGCGATGTACACGGCGCACTCGGCTTGTAGCTTGGGGTCGTTTGCGAGCACGGCAATTTTTGGGGTGTTCGCATAGATGTTCGAATAGAGGAAGATGTCGATGAGCGTCACACAGCCATAGTACAGAAGCTGCCTAACACACTTCTTCACGATCGCGATCTCCACATCTGCCTCCAGGCAGATGCGCTTCACATACCGGACACCATCAATGAAAGGCACAATCTGTTGCAGCGCCAAGTCCCATTCTGCTGTTGTACGCAAGTCATGGACGAGCCAATGAGTTTCTCAACACGGAGGGAACAGAGAATGGTAAAACGAAAAGGCAGCAACCAAATAACGCACCACTGTTCTCGAGGAGGGCACGCAGATCTCGAATTGCCACCGGTACTTGGTACTCAAACACCGCTGCGGGGTCTTGCAAAGTCGGGAAGAGCTTCAAATTGATAATGTTGGTTGTGTCCACCGGAATGGTGCACTCACCATGCAGCGTCAAGTCCCGCAATATCTGGGGCAGGATCGTCCCCAGCAACTCTTTCTTGTCCGGGTCGTACAAGAAGCCGCTCTCCTTCTCCATCCCCTCCACCAACGCACCCAACTGCATCACACCACACAATAACAAGGTTATCAAAGCCCAATTGCATGTATCACACAACACACCCTGAACTAACTCAATAAAAACAATGACCAACCTTCCGTAGAATTGGTCGGTACGGCGCCGTCTCCACGTGCTCGTCGAACACAAAACCTGCACACAAAAGACACAATTAATCTCCCAACAACGCTATACACAAATATTAAAAATGCACCTTGTACCAATGTTGAACAGCAGCGCATTGCGGTGATACTTGTCGTCTTCGATGCACACGGGATACCCCACGATCTTCATCTGCTGCGCACGAACTGCCACACCACACACAATACAAGTTACAGTAACAATAGTTGCATAAAGTATGTAAGTAAAGTTTTGCTGCAGTCGGCGACTACTGTAGTTCGCACCCGTGATGATCTTCCCACAGAGCGCCTTGTCGATGATAATATAGCCAGAAACGCTGTCGAACACCTCGTTGCTCAGCACACTAGAGGCAGCAGAAGCGGGTCAGCCTTACAACAACAGCAATATTGAAATCTATAGACACAGAACCCACTTCTCCGGCGCTTGGAAGAGGATCACGGGCCCCGCCACGTTGTCGAACTCGCTGTAGAACAGCCCCTTGATCATCGCTGCTTGAGCCTCGGTCGGATCAATTTTTTGGTTCGATTGGACTACATCAGACAAAATAAATAGTGTATTACCAATTTTGAGTGAAAGAGGTTGACTCAAAATTCTAGTTCATGGTCTCAGATAAATAATTTGGCGCGAGAGGCGATGGCATCGGATGCGCGCACGGTACGAAGACTGCGCGCTCTGTTTACGACTGCAGCGCTACATTGATACTGACCTCTAGTTGTGCTGTGCTGTATGGCGTGCCACAGGTGACAGTGAAGCTGGCAGAGCTGACGGAGCACTTGGGCTGCGCGCTCTGCCGTGGAATTCTGCGCGACGCGCACACCATCCCCGAATGTCTCCATTCCTGTATGTTACAACTCTATCATTGACTTATAAGGCTTTATACCACTAAATAAGGTGGAGAACTAACCTTTTTGTTGATGTTTTGGTGTTGTGTTATAATACAGTCTGCAAGAGCTGCATCTATCGCCATTTCCTGGTTACTGGCAGCTGCCTCTGTCCCAAGTGCAATAAGATGCTGAGTCCTCGGCCAATCGCCACATTAATGTGGGTGTTGATTTGTTCATCTGGAAAGAGAAATATCCTCTTATTATGTGCTAATTGGTTGGTTGTTGGTTGCAGAACGGACCAAAAGCTGCAGGAAGTGGTGGACCGCATTTTTCCAGAATTTAAGGAGCAGGAAGTGATACTGGAGACGGAATTCTACGCCAAGAACAACTTCAAACTCAAGGAGGAGACTACAGCGGCAGAACGAGTGGATGCGAACAACTGGTCATCATCTGCACCGGGAACTCCATCCAATTCTGGCCCCCGTGGACGATCAAAGAACTCGACTCCTACGAAAAAACCACACAGCGTAAAACCTACGAGCAATGGAGGCAGCATCTTATGCAACAGACAGCTCACGATTGAGGTGTACCCGCTCCAAACGTACGTATTATTGTCATTATGATCGGTCGTGACTGCATGCAGAGTGATGACTTGAGTGGTATTCTGGTTGTGACAGAAATGATAGAGCACTGCCAACGCTTAAATTCCCTTATATGCAGGTGAACGGCAATTTCAAGGTGTGTCAAGGTGTGTGATTTTAAATGATGACAAGGTGCTTGTGGTTGACTAGACGTACTTGCATGTGATTTACAAACTCTAGATGTCTGAGCTGCGCAAGTTAATCCGCAAGCGTCTCAAACTACCAGACGATGTGCAATTGGAGATGGCGTGTATGGGAGCCACCGTGGGGCCAGAGCTTTCAGTACATTTCATCCAGCGGACAATCTGGCAGCATCAGAACCAGAAGGAACCGCTCGTGTTGCACTATCGACACTTGACGTCATGATGTCAGTGCCGATGCCCAACCCAACCAAGTACCAGGGAGCCCGTCAGAGATAAAACCACCAGTCAAGAGAACTTATGCGTGAAGAGAAGTCAGACAGTGACGATGAATGGCAAGCGCCTCAATCGAGGCAGATTTTGTAGAAATGAAAGACGTTAGCAATTGCAATGGTTCCAGCTGTACACCACTTCAATTTGACCGTCTCACACTCGGATTGGCTGAAATGCGCCAATAATCAGCACACCACGCCAGACACGATGGGCGCCGCTCGCGTCGATGATCTCCCTCTTCTCGCTGCCGCACGCGTCGTAACTCGGTTCTGTTTGCCCGATGAAGAAGTCCCCTATGTTGTACAACTATTAGATGCATTTCTAGACACTTTCTCGTCCAAATGGACACTTGCTCGCAGCTACAAGCGGACTGGAAGTCTCCGTCTCATGCAGTACATCGCAGCTCGAGCACCAGCTGATAGTTTGGGCCCGTTCTACCGTCGCTGGATGCTCAACGCCACCTCGTGGTTCGTTGCAATTCGAGGAGATTTGGCGGCACTTCAATGGTTGATGGAGAGTTATCTTCCCCGCGAACAGGTGAGTGCTGCAGTTTACGCTGCTGCAGCCAACGGACATGTAGAAATTCTCGACTGGTTGCACAAATTTCATCGTGAAAGGATTTACTGGAACTGCATCGAGATGTGTGGAGCTCTGGATTATAGGCACGACGATGTGGTGGAGTGGCTTCGTACACATTCACCTCCTCGTTCGGAGTGTTTGAAGTTGGTGATGCGATCTGCAGCGAAAACGGGAAATTTGGTGGCAGTTCGATGGCTGTACGATGAGTGCCATGCACCTGCAGAAAACGCTCTCGTTCATGCTCAGAAGGAAGGGCATTGGGAAATTGCACGGTGGATTCTTGTGAATTGTGATCTTGCCGTGCGTCGTGTCAACTGGGACGGAGCTGCTGCAAGTGGTGCGTTGTCGTTCTTGAAGTATGCGTACTCACGAGCTTTAGGAGAACCACGACTGTCTACGCTTATGGCTGCAGCCTTAAACGGGCACCTGGAGGTTGTCAAATGGCTTTATAATGACGTGCATGTACCGTTGACCGCTGGGGCCATGAGGCGAGCAGCGGAAAACGGAAATTTAGGCGTCGTACAGTGGCTTCACGTCATGGTCTGTGAACGCGGTGATGCTTGGATGATGGATTGTGCTGCTAAGAACGGCCATCTCGAAGTGGTGAAGTGGCTTCATGCTCACCGTGACGAAGGATGTAGCCGTAAGGCTATGTCTTGGGCTGCTGGTCACGGCCATCTGGACGTTGTCAAGTGGCTCCACGCACATCGAAGTGAAGGATGCTCGAAGCTTGCGATGGACTTGGCAGCGACAAATGGATTTTTGGAAATCGTCCAGTGGTTGCATGAACATCGAAGCGAAGGTTGTTCTACTGAAGCGATGGATGGAGCTGCCCGTGAAGGCCATCTCGAAATTGTGCAGTGGCTGCATACACATCGAGCGGAGGTCTGCTCAACGTCTGCTATGGATACTGCTGCTAGTGGTGGGCATCTTAACGTCTTGAAGTGGCTCCAAGCAAACAGAAAGGAAGGCGGCACGGCTTCGGCGATGGATTGGGCTGCTAGCAATGGTCATCTGGACGTGGTGCAGTGGCTCCATTCCAACCGGAGCGAAGGTTGCACTGTGGAGGCTATGACTGCCGCCGCTGTTAAAGGCCACTTAAAAGTAATAAAGTGGCTTCACATGAATCACGACGAAGGTTGCGCGCCGAATACGCTATCGAAAGTGGCTGCGGCTGGCAACATTAAAACAGCGAAATGGCTTTACGAGAACCGTAGCGAGGTTGATGCATGTCTTGCTTTGAAAGAGGCTATCCTACGTGCTCGTTTTGAAATGGTGGTGTATTTACACTTGAAGGGCGTGGAAGTTGCTGGTTTCGCTAACTCAACGTTTCAGCATCCTAGCTGGGAACTGGTCCAGTGGCTGGTCGCCAACTATGCGAAATTAATTACTGGGTGCAGCTTTGAAATTCCGACCTGGGATTTCCGATTTAATGATTGGTGTCGACAGTCTTCAATGTTGCGGACAAGTCGCAACGAGGATGTTACTGTATGGCTATATGATTAATCAAAATTCGTCCTCATCTCAGAAAGCAGGATGCCGCTAATTGAATCGTGGGGATATTGTATCTACTATTTGGGTCATAAGTCCTATCCCTGCCATCAACTTTTCATCACGGGAGCAACAATAACATGATTCATTCATGTGAGCGAGCTGATAGAATCCTCAAACTCGATCGGGTAGAAAATGATATAAGACGTCGGGTCGCAATCGATACGTAGAATCACGTCCCAATTTGCTTCAGACGCGTTCATCAACGTCGAGGGAGGCTCCTCTGGTGACAGCACGCTGAAGGCATTTGTCGTTCTGTTTGTGATTTTGTCCCGATCGACACAATAAGTTGACCCACCCAGTGTCAGTGGAACATCTTTTCTTTCCATAAGCGGATCAATCCATGACCACAAATACGATATGCTCGTGCTGATGAGATCGAGATAAGCCAGTTTTGGCGACAGATTCGTCACATTGCGTGGCAGCTCGGTAATCCGTGTGTTGCTAAGGCCTAGCATCAACAAACCCGGGGCCTCAAAAATCTCTGGTGGGAGCTCAGTGATCGGGTTACCTGTCAGTGAGAGATAGGACGTATCTAACCGCGTGAGTACAAGTGGTACACTTGTCAGTTGGCTGTATTCAATGTAAAGTACAGATGCAGCCAGCCACTTTGAATCCAAGTCGTCAGGTAACTCACGCAGACTCGTATAACAAAACTCGATATCGTACATCATGGCAGGAAAGTCAACCGACTGCACACCCTCAGGCAGGACACCATTCGTGAAGTTCACGCGAACGAAAAAGACCCTATAAAGCAACGGATGATTTGTATCAGAGATTGCTGCGGGTGCTCCCCAGGTTTCAATGGTTGAATTATATACTTTGATTCCAGTAACACGGTGAAAGTCGCCAAGCATGTCGGGAATTTCAAGGGTCGGACAGTGCCGCATGACTAACACGACAACGCTGGACCTGTCATACTCACTCCACTTTGCTTCGATTTCGTCGTCTTTACCGGAAATTCCAAGTCGATAGCAATCAAGGACAGCCAGATAGCAAGATGGCCGTAACACGGCCCATGGACGGACTTGCAGCACGCATTGAGACGCGTCAGGCTGCACAGATGCTTGAATATGCAGACCGAGCACCACAACACCCCAAAGTCCAAATAACAAGTGAACCAAATGTAGCACCGTACGGCATCCTCGCGAGAGAAATCCTGTCTCGCTGTAGCTACCACCAAACTTGATCAATTTCGGGGGTTCATATGCAGCAATCGTTTCTGCGACACAAGGACCAACAGCACTGTGACTTGGCTTATTGTCTGGTATACTAGCAGAAACACTACGTCTTTTATTACTGCGAGGAGCTGGGGCTCTGCGTAAAAGCTCCTTCAAACTCGTCGTCGTGAATATTAAGCCCACAGAGAAGATAGCTCGACCCACCAGATCAGGCCATGATACCACCACGACCAATTGGAACTCGTTAAAGGCATGAGCAGTCCACACGTCATCGTACCATTTGTCACTGCTAAAACCTTCGAGTTCAGGGTCATACGCGCTCACGTAGCTAAACACAATAATCAACGGAATTCCCACACACGAAATCAAATCCAGGATGCAGTCACACACGAGGCACGCAACCGCTTGAGGGCTTCATTCCGCTGAAACAACAGCGAGTAAACGATAACTGACGACCAGCAATTCAGTACGAGCAAGCTTACGTAGAATCGGTTGAGCATCATACGTGGCAAATACCAACTCATTCGATAAGCCTGCACTGTCTGAAGCACCGTCTCCAACAGCTCGCGCACAACTAGAATGACGTGGAAATTGTCCCCGTTCACCCCCAACACACCTCGTCGCCCCCAAATCTGGGAATATAGTTGGGCCGTGCGTAGTCTTGCAGAACCATTTATCAGCCCGACTGTCTTCTTCAGCGATCCTCGTTTTGTGGTTTTTGGGGAGCTGTTCTCTTGAGGGAATGGCGAAAACGCTAACTCATGACGCCAAACTGAAGCTCCCACCATTATCAATAAGCAGAAGCCGTGCATCGCAGCCAACACAGCATTTACTACTGCGATCACACGATGATCCTCGGCCGGCATGCCAGTTTCTAAATATTCAAGACAGCTGTAAAGGTACATATTGTGCAGGTCCCAGTAGAACGTTGCGTAGGCGGCATTGTACCCGCATGCACCACAAACAGGATAAACCACCACAAAACGAAGCCCCGACGAGAAAGATCCACATACTGCGACGACGAAAGTTTTGCCCGTCCCCGCATTTTCCAGTTGCTTTGAGGAGGCCTGCGTGAAACTGAATCCGGATAATAAAAAAATGTTTATTTTTTAGTTTTCACATAAGTAAACAAAGTGCATTCTGAGAAATGGAGGAGGTCGTTGGTGTAGCCGTGTTCGAGTTGTTCCCGGTCGCTTCGGTGTGGGGCGTGTGGATGGCGCAGGACACATCCAGCTGGAGAATCAGACGTCCAAGCAGCGCTGGATGTGCGAAGTGACGAATGTCGGAGCGTTCGCGCCGCCGGGTGTGATGCTGCCTCCAAACACTGTACTTCACTATGTAGCGGTACGTGTTGTCGCATTTCCAAGGGGGTTCGGCGTGTCAATTGACACCTCGTTTTTTTCTTGATAGGCCAGTTTGAAGGAGTCCACAATGACCTCTGGTAGTAGCAACCCGGGACTGAATCGTGTACGGGGAGACGGAGACAAGACGTTGCGATTGGAAGTGCTGATCCAGTTGGGAGTGGTGGACGTTGCTTGGGCGATGAAATACGTTTTCCCAATGAAGTTAGAAGCTCAAGGTCATTCGCCACATTCAGGACAGATTAGGTTCCTCACTGGTCAAGTTGAGGAACTTCAGCAGGAAGTGAAGACGCTCAAGGAGCAGATGAAAGCGGTGGTGCTTGCTCAGGCTGCATCGCAACAGTCTCCGGCATCTTTGTCGACATCGCCAGCATTTTCTATCCTTCCTAGACGCTCTTCAGTGCCAGTTCCGTCCCCTTCTACGAATGCAAGAGAAAACGGAGAGACCCCGCCGATACCGTCCCGCAGCGAGCGAATATGTGGTCACCACAAACTAGTGCGGGTCGAAGAATATCGCGAGAGGCAAAATTCATCTGGAGAAACACAGCGCAGACATCGCCAGCACACCTGCAAAGTGTGTTCCGCGCTACGAGGAGGAGATCGCAGGCGCCCCTCTAAAACGTGTCATTATTGCGCGGAGTGTACGGAGCAACACAAGGGCGGCATGATCTTTTTGTGCAACAAAGTCAGACCACATCAAGCTGATGAATATCAAAATGCTACGTGCAGCCAAATCTGGCATGCGATGTGGAACAACGGAAAAGATAGGCCGCAGAGCGGGATGTCAATAAGAATGCGGAAAAAGCTGAAGACAAGCCAGTCGAACGAAGAGTAGTTGACTCCATTCAGCCCTGTCATACTTGCATGAAGCAAGGCGTTAAGGTAAGCTTCCTTTGCTATCTCAAACATGAATGCGCTACGTGTAGTGTTAATTTTGAGCATTGAAAGAGAGTTCAACAATTCCGGTACTGGTTGAAGAGCTTCAGTTGCTTGAATCCCAGAAGTTGCTGCATAAATTCCAACAACATAATCAGGTTGCTGCATAATTCCAGCAACATAACAAAATTACTGCAACTGTAAAGTTGCATGAACCTGAGAATTCATTTTGACATGTTGGGGTCGACGGGCATCGCTTCGAGCGCCGTGGGGAGCGGCGTTGGCGCTGGCGGAGGGGGCGCGTCTACCACCTTATGGAAAGAGCATATTCTCGACGAGGTCCCCGTGGCCGCAGAGGACGTGGGCGACGCCGTCACGTGTATGCTGCACACCATTCTGTTCACAAGAGCTCCTGGCCCTGTCCGCCCCAGCGAAGCCACGTGCCAGGTCTTCCCCAACATCACGTACGCTCTGTGCGCAGTGGGGGATGTCAGTCGCAAGGTGGACCACGCAGTCCGCAGCTTCGAGGAGTCGGTGGTGCTGGGAGGGAATCTGGCGGCTGGCAGCAGCTACATGATGGGAGCCAGCAGCAGTCTGATGACCCCCTACGGCCAACCGTCCATGAACTCTATGGGCACAAGCAGCAATGTCCGAGGTGCCAATAGTGGGTACATTGTCGTGACTTTCTTCGAGCGCAAAGTGAAGAAGGCGCTGTTCGGCCTCATGTCGAATGAGGAGAAGACGGTGTTCGAGAAGTGGATTCTGCCGGTGACGGTGACGTCGTCGCCTGCTGCGTCGCAAGGTGGGGGAAACGTTGACCTGTTCACTAATAAATAAAGACAGTGTATTAACTTGTGGTTTTGTTATTATGGTATGCAGAGGAGAGAGAATTGTGTGCGGGGGAGACGGAGGCGGCGCTGCAGAATGCGCTGCTGCATATTCTGACGGCGGTACAGAGCATCGAGCACATTCCGATTGCAATGTACGACTTTGAGATCATGACATTTAACAGCTTGGAAGCGGCGCAGGTCGGGAGTAGCTACGGAGGTGGATTGGGAAGCGCAAGTGTGCGCCTCATGCCGTAGCCAATCGACACATGATCTGTTGTAATTGGGGAACACAAATTGATGCATGTATTTATCTCGCTTCTTTTCGTCTTGGTTGTTTACTTTATCACATCGTGGTGGCGTACTTTATCTTCATAAGAAGTCATCGTTGGAGGATACATGTATAGTGCAATATTGATGCTGTGATGCTGCCTCAGGTAGCACGAATACGATTTCCGGGCTGTTTTAGCTTGCATGTCGAAAGTTGAATCCGTCCTGCGCTAACAAATATAACGATTCTATGAATGAGAGTCTACGGTGGGACTTGCATTAGTAGATGACGAGTACTTAGTGTTGTAATGGAGCGAAAGATTGGCCCATGGCGCCTGTGACTCGCCATAAACCACCACCAAAAATGGGCATTGAGCTAACTTACTTGAAGTATAAAAAAAACGTGCACTTTAATTACATGTAGTCCACACAAATATTCCATTTTTGGGGGAAAAGCACAATACATTCTCATTTACTGGATGGACACGCTGCGGGACATAGAGCTCCAGCTCTCGCGTGTTGTGGCCATTGTGCAGCAGCGTTTACTGTCTCGAGATGGCCTTCACATCACCAGCTCCCCTCAGTCTGCAGCAGAAGCGACACAAATTCTGGAAAATATCGAGATATTGCAAGGTAAACTCAAAGTTTCCACTCAAGAATTAACTGCGCGAGCCACTCAATCGACAGTTAAACCTGAAGAAAAAACTATAAAAAGTGAAGATTGTGATGGAAAATTGAAGACAGGTAACAGCATTCAAGGCCCTGACTCAGAAACGGAGACAGAAGATGAATTTGGGCAAGAAGACGAGGAACCGATCACGCACGAAGTAGGTACAAAAAGGGCGAGAGAGATCGAGAACGACGATGAAGAATCCGAACCGGAGACTAAACGCCCATTTAGTCAAAAGTTACGCGAAACCCGAGAAAAAATCTCCAAGTGAGCATAAAAAATTACGTTCAGAGAGCGATGACAGCTGCCGAAACGGACGCAAAGACGGAGAAGAAGGACGTCAAGCAGAGGATGCAGAAGTTGGAACGCGCGTGTATCATAGCTACGAGTAAATTGGTCAAATTCATCAAAGGTGGAGGGGTTCCAAAAGTCGAAACTGCGACTTCTTTCCGATATGCTGCGATTTTGCTTCCAAATATCCTTGCACGGGCCAAAGAGCACAAGTGCGCAACGAAGACATGGACAGCGATGACGATAAGAAGTATTGACCGTGTCTTGGGTCTTGCTAAAAGTAATCCCAAGCTTCCTACACCTCTGTCTGATCCCCAGTTGGAATCTACGCGAGCTGCATTGAAAGAGTATAAGGAGGTGTACTGTAAGGGTTCTATTCGCAAGATGGAAGTGTTCATCAACATCGTGAAGAACAAAGCCAATGCACTCGAGCCAGATCACATTGCTGCAACACTGGAGGAGCTACCATCGGGACTTTAGGGTGTATGATTTTCATCAAAAATCTGGGAAAACACCTTCACGAACAGAGGAGCGCTGGGGCGACTTTGCTAGGATTAGCGAGGTACTGGCGCAGTGGATTCAAAGAGTGGAGCTAACAATGCCACCACCACGAATGCCTGGAAATTTGTCCAGATTTCACCGGCGGCTTCGAGTCTTTGCGGAGAAGTATCCTGGGCGCGTGCCGGCCTCGCTGTTGAAGTACGTACTACTAATCATGTTGAATCGATGTGCTGAAGCTAACCTTATGCTGGCTCATTATACGACAATTATAGGGCTTCGCTAATTCTAAAGAAGCTCGCACAACCGAATGTCCAACACAAGCAGTCAAATGAGAAAGAGGCGGTGACTTCAGACAAGTAGGTTTCGTCTCACGCACCTCCGAATGGATATTCAGGCGCAGGTCGTATAGGTTAGTGTCGTGGAGGACGGAATCAACCAAGGCTTCCTATAACTTGAGTAATAACGGTCGCTCACAAATTCCACTTACTCGAAAGAAACTACCTGGTATGAGATACACACAGCGAAGCAATTATCAGAGGCTAGCGTAGACTAAAAGCTGGAACAGCCGAAGATTGTCTGGTTATCGTGTACAGCATGTTGAGGTTTTGACATCGACGTCAACGATCGGACTTGTTAAAATGATGTGGATTCTACTTTGCGAGTCGCTGTGCTCATTGCTACTGTCCTCTTTCTATGCACTGCTTTCCGGCCTACACATTAGTCGTAGCACGACTCTGTAAAAACAAACTTTGGTACAAACCCTAGATGAATGGACGAACTGCTCGAGCGCTAAACGAATTTCGAATAGGTCTCTTACCGTGACTAGATCTAGAACGAGCAATGTTTTCGCTAGGTGTGCTTGTGACGACTACAAGCATGAAGAGCTGCTGTATTAAACACCAAATCTTTGAAATCGAGAACGGTACGCTGACAGAACACTGAACTTCATTGAGTTTAGTAAAAATGAGATCGAAACTTTTAACTATAACGACAAATGGGGCGAGTTCGATGGATCTACTGCAGTAATTATTGTTATCGAACAGAGAACTCCACCAACCCCTCGGCGTCAAGGTGTATAACTCGACGATTGTAATGAAGAGAATCGGTTTACGAATCACCTTGAGTTTGTCTGGTGTTGGTTAGTGTGAACATGCCGGACGGACAGCAACGGCACCACGTGCGTTGGCTTTCACCTGTGGGCTCGGAATTTTAGAGATTGTGGTTTCGCTTCTTGAAGGTGGAGCATCGGTGAATGTGGCCGACATCGACGGATGGAGCCCACTCATGTGCGCAGCACTGAATAACCACGTCAATATTATTCGTCATTTGCTCATGTGGGGTGCGGATATTAACACCAAGGGACCTCAACAAGCAACGGCGTTGCGTATTGCATCTGAAATGGGGCATTTGAAAGTTGTTCGGGAACTTATCGACGGTGGAGCATGGATCAACGGGCCTAGCAACGACGGCTCGACGCCGCTTTACATCGCAGCCAAGAAAGACTACGGCAAGATCGTTCAGCTACTAATCAGCAGAGGAGCTGACCCCAACAAGCGGTCTCAGACGGGTTCGACGGCTTTGATCATGGCGGCCATGTACAAGCACGTTGAACCGCTTCGCATCCTCCTGGACAGTGGAGCGGATGTAGACTTACAAGATTCCAGCGGTTGGACTGTGCTGTCGATGGCGATTTCAGCGAATATCCTCAGCTTGTTCAGCTGATTTTGGAGAGAAGACCCACAGCAATGGTCGATCCCACCGTCAAAGTTACCAACTAGTCCCTGAAGATTAAACATCATTAAAAATGCGCAGTCTTGGTATTTAAATGTAAAGCAGTTCACTTGGTGATACCCCCTCCCGTCACCGTGGATCTACGCTCAGTTAGCTCGGAGGTGCAGATCCACGTCGAGTCGCAAAGCTGCCCGGTAGACCAACATCGAGAATAGGCGCCATGTGGAAGCCCTTGATAATGTCCTTGCTCGCCATTTCGTTCTTGAAAGTGAGAGATCTCGATTCAGCATCCTGGTCCCGCGTCGTTGACTCGCACTTGTCTTGAGTCTTCGCCGTTGCCGAATTTGCCGGGCCGAAAAGCTGACAAATAAACGGTAAAGTGGCCATCTTTGATGGTGCTTCCAGTTTTTCGGTGGTGTCCTGAAATGAGCGCAGAATTGGATTTTTCAATCAAACGGTAGAAAATTCTACCTCAACACTCACGTAGACCAAAGATACAATTTATGTACCCATAGCCCAATAGTCCAAAAAGCATAAGGTCTCGGTGATTTTTGGTAACTCATCTGTCTCAAGTTTAGCCTCATGACAGCAAAATGACAGAAAGCTCGATCATATTGAGAAGTTGCAAGGCCAGCTCAAAGTCAAGAGGTAGGTACGACAGCCACTCGAACATCAACTTAAAGTTGAAGAGAATGCATTAGAAGATGACAAACACACCAATTATTTGGAGGCTAAAGCTTGCCACGACTGAAACGGAGAGAAAACAAGCTTCCAGACGATTTCGATGACGAAGATAATGCAGAAAATGACAATTGCCCGTTTGAAGGTGCTAGCAAGAATCGAGCTAGAGAAGTCACGGGCGAAAACGGAGATGATGACCGGTAAATTAAACGTTTACTGGTAGCTTAAGACAGACGCGAGAAGCCGCTCGAGTTGGCCATCACAAATTACCTTGAGTGATAGTGAGGCCGATGGCAATGGAGGAGGAGACATCAAGTTTGCCGAGTACGGCGGAACTTCTAGTGTTAAGACTACGACATTATTCCGAGACGCAATGGTAGTGTTTCCTGGTATCGCTGAACGTCATCTACTGTTCTGAAGTACGAAAAAGAAGTGGATTCTGCTAAAGAAAACATTGCTTACGCATTGATACTCGCAAAGAGCGTTCCCATTTCTGTCAGGTCGGCAGTGGGAATCTACTTGAGTAGCTCTAAGCCTTATCCCAGCGCAGGGCTATCAACTGATGGAAGCATTTATGAACAAAACGGCATCCCGCCTAGGTGCGCTGAGGCAAGGGTGCATAGTAGAGCGACTGAAGGAACTGGCTAAGGTTTATCAAATGGAATCCAGACTGTATGCAACGCGCAAAAAAATACTTCCACGAACATTTGTTAGAATTAGCACAGTGAATGTACCAGGTCGGATTACCGGGATTTTGGCAAAGTTTGACAGACAGTATGGATTTCGTACTGTTTTCATGGTGGGAAGCTCGCTGGGGTAATGCAGGTTAGCATATATGAACAGTGAAGTCGGTATTGTAGAACGTCAAACGGGGGCAGACCGATGGTAAAAGTTAACGAAGAGAAAGTATGCACACTGCTGGAATCGGGTTCATTCCTCATACTAAACCTGCAGACAGAAGGAGCGATAACGCAGCTATCGAGCGAGTTTTATGCTGAGGTCACATTGAAAGGATGTGATGTGAATGATAAGAAGGACAGCGGTGTCCTTCTGGAGTCCAAGTTTAACCTCGGAGACTGTGTGAGAAGTCGGCAGTTCTGGAGAAGGAGACGCTATCTACTTGACAAGAGCTCGAGACAGCGGCGTGTTATGAAATGGACTCGATACCTGCCTTCCACGAGATTGTAGTGGTGTCACAATGGGCTTTTCTAGTGTGGTGGCTCGTGTTTCTTGGAGTGCATCTGGTTACGTGCGGCTATAATATGGCGTACGCTCTATTTTACTGGTGTTTGGACAACATTGAAATTAGGCGATACCTCGTGTTTTATCATGTCGGCATGCCACCAGATTACTATGGAATCATTGGTGGGAAGTTCAATATGGCGGCGAAGACTTGCATTTACACCATGGGGTGAACTCAATATTTCGAGTAAACGTGCGAGCTCAACTGGGAACAAGGGGGCGATGCAAGTTATCCAAGTACAAACAAGGAGACTATCTAGTCGTGTCGATTCTACAATACGCAAAGGGATCTCCGTGCTTACAACACAATTCACCAACCGATATGGAGTTTTGGGCGTCAACGGAAAATATTTTCACTTGATCACAACCTCGCGAGAGCTCGTAGAAACAGCTTATCAGACTGTCCAGGCCTATCGAATGAGTCGCCTACTTCCTAGCACGCTGCTCAACCGATTTTACGTGACAAGTCTTGTACTCAATTACTGGTCACCTGCGATAATCTACGCTTTGCTTTTTTGGCGCGACGAAGTGCGTAAAAGGTTTGCGAGCCTTGTAAGCGACTGCGCGCTTGATCTCCTGGCTTGCATGGGCGTGACGTTTATCGTAGTACTGAGTTACGTGAGGCAGTACGACCCTGAGACCACAGATTTTGGTGTAAATCCTTGGTATAATGATGAATGGACAGCTCAAGCACTGAACGAGTTTCAGATGGTGCTTGTTGTGTCATGGTCAGACCTAGCTAGTCGGGCGATATTCTCTCTCGGTTTGCTTATGACGACTACTAGCATGAAAGAGCTGCTGTATCCAGCTCCACGGCATGGAAATCGAGTTATGGACTTTTCGGAATCGTCATTGGAAATTTCTAGAACACTAAAGGTAAAGTCTAGTTCTAACCCAGAACCTCCTTCGGTGCGTTTGCTACCGGGAAAAGACGACAGCAAAACCGATACACGTGAAATACGCAGACGGATGTGGGAGTTCGCTATGAACGCGACGCATTTTCTCTTCTTTGTATGGGGTATTATAGTACTTGGGTTACACATCCAGTCTTCCGTACAACCTTCGCTACAGCAATGTACATTACAAGTGAGACCTTGGGCAGTATCAACACCATATTGCTTCTTAGTGTCTCTCGATTGCCATCGGCTGAATATATCTGGTCGGATGGAAGAAGTCGACGACAAATGGCGCGAGTTCAATGGATCTACAGCAGTTATGATGATTATCAAGCATTGCCCTCTGCTCGACGTCCCCGATAGATTCAACGACTTCCACCAGATCATCAGCATCAAGGTATACAATTCGACGATCGTCGAATAGATAGAGTCGGCTGCTATTACGAACACGAATCACCCAGAATTTCTGTCACTCGTGCTGGTTCGTGTCAATATGACGGACGGACTGTTGCCAGCAGGTTTCCAATCCACTGACCTGCCGCTCTATTTGTACGACTTCGAGTTTTGTATTACGAACCTTCGCAAGCTGCCTGACGACCTAGACTCCAAGTGGTTTCCAGGATCATACGTCATTATCGAATACAGTCAACTGCACACCGTACCAGCAGCACTAATACGCCTTGTGCCGCCGTACTTCTCACTCAGTGGCAACCCAATCAGCGAACTTCCTCCCGAGATCTTCGAGATTGAAGGTTTGACCGACCTGGGTATTAGTGATACTAACATTCGTGAGCTTCCTCGTAACGTGACTCAGCTCTCATCGACTCTCACCTCCATTTATGTGGATGGGACTGGAATTTCATACTTTTGGGCGTGGACAGATCAGTTTCTTGGACGCACGAGTGTACGTGGAGTGCCTCGATCAATTTATGCGGATGACACCGTATATTGCGATGACTTGGAGAAGATTAGGCGTGGATCAACAAATTCTTTCAGTGCTGTGCCATCCCCCGAGTATTCATCCCAACTTATGGATACGACCGAGGCAGGTTCTGGAGGAATGATTTGGTCATGGGTAGATTGTAATCCACCCATCAGCGGGGTTAATGGGCCTCTCTACCCTCTAGCCGCTGAAGATATGCACAATGCGATCAATACTCTCTGAACTTTAACTACAATCTGTTTCCTTTGACTCTAGCAAATTTTCTGCCTGCTCTTAAATCTACCAAGGAGAAAACGTAAAAAAAATGTCAAGTTCGATTTTTTTTTATTTAACTTGGTCCTCGCCTCAATGCAATTCATGTAAAGTTATGGACGGACAACCAAGTGTATTGGTGATGCAAATCACCAATACATACACACTGTGCTGCATCCACGACGTGTTATTTACATGCTAACTAACTTAGCACAGCTCCGGAAACGCCAACGACTCTGCCAAATCAATTGCGACCAGCCCAACCCAGCCGTAATGGTAAGTACAGGTAGCAGAGATGACCACTCCGGTCTACACCGCGTGAATACATCCCCCGGTCGCGATCTTCTACCCAAGTTAGAGGCTAGTCGACCTCCTGATGTCATTGGCGATGCTACATGTAATCGCGGTGCTCCACAAGCGAAAACACTGTCCCCGGTTGGGAAACAAGGCCTCACACCACACCCAACGCCACGGCAAATTGCAACTGCGCTGTATCACTGGACTACCTGTCTCTTCATCTCGGCGCTGATACTTTCGCAATTCTTAGGGCTCTTCTGGAACAGCGTCACCACCAAGGGCGGTGTTCTCTACGGAGAGTACCCGATTGCTGGAGACATGCACGAGATCACTGGCAACAATGATAAACCAGTCACCGATCGTCTACTGGCCTGTGTTCTCGAAGGGCGATACTACAAACCAGTACTGTTAAACGATGTGCTTAGTACAACGGGTGCTACAGTTATTTCAGCATCAACGGAGCCACAGATGAACGGCTATCGGGTTGTGCGTCGTGAGGTTGCTACACTTAGTGACGATGCTTACGCCACGTACACGGACACATGTGCTCTCATTTCCACGACGCTCGATACGATCTTAGACACTTGCGATGACGAGTTGGGCTACAATGTCACAAGGGATGCCTTGCGTATTGTTGTCGACGGCGAAAAAGCCCTCGGTAGCAGTACTGACACAGTCTACCTGATTGAGGATGCACTACCCGTTCTAGTGATGCCGTACTGGGACAACGCGGCATTTGCGCGGTATGCCGTACCAGGTTCGGACGGTTCGGCGTGCATGTTCCGCCTGACAGGGAAATACATGGACTCGACTTTGACAAACAGGTTCCCCGCGATGCTGGCAGTGAATCGCTCCGTGCGTGAGACCAAGACTAAGGAATTGCTACAAGCCCCTAACGGCACATGGCGACACGGGTGGCTTCACATGGGAACGGAGGCGAGTCCGAGACTGCGTATTTCTCGGACGTCATCAGTACAGACCCAAAACCAATCGATGGACTGAGCCACCGCGAATTTAATACGCTTACGAAGGAAGAACTAGACTGTGTCACGGACCCGGAGGTGTGTTTGGATGCGGCCCTCACCCAGATGTGGGGAGAAAAATTCTCTACTGAGGAGCAAGTGTTGACGATGAACTCCGTTACGGTCGCTTCGTCGCAGCACTTTGGGTTTTCTACTACCATAGCGTACACCGACGCACTGTGCGCGTTGTGTATGACTGGGAAACGTTGATTGCAAATGTGTCACTGGGTATGCTGCTCGTGCGTTGGATGGTGGCGATGGCAGCACTGCACCGCGGTTTTCTGCTAGGTCGCAGTGAATGGTACATTGGCGGCTTGGGCTGTGTAGCTGGATCTCGTAGCTTCAACATGCTTCCGATCGTGTTGCTGCCCCACCTTAAGGTGGCGATAGCGTCATTCTGGACTTCTTTAAGGGCGAGCAGAACGCGCTGTCCGAGTCGTGGTTCACGATATACCCCGGGTTGGTGGAGTTCTGCCTCGTGTATTACAGCTCGCTCTACATCTTCGCCAAGATAACTCGTCGCCGCATCACGGATATCTTCTTTGCACCTACGTTGGCGTTGCTCTGCTTGTTGCATCGCATTCGCGTGGATCTCGCAAACTCAGGCTGGCTATCAGGTGTAAATGGCCGAGTGACCACGCGAGTGCACTCAACGGAGATGCAGGAGCTACGTCTGGTTGATTTTTTCAGCTCGGATGTTGGTCCCCGTATGGACGCGAGCTTGGTCTTGCTCATGTCGATCAAGCTCGTGCTCATTGGACTCAACCTCCTTCCTCTGGTATTTGCCGCGTACATTCCGCCTGCTAAACAGCCAGATACAGGACTCAAAGGTGTCGAACGTGCCCTTGCCATTCGTGCCAGCAACACGGGAGGATTGGGATGTTCACCAGTCTACATTTACGTTGACGATGCAGTCGACGCCAAACAGAAAGGTGAGCATATCAAGATCGCTTTAAACAGCTACGAGCTCGTCCGACTGGGCTACGTGGTGTTTGGCGGACAGTTCTTGCTGACTTTTGACGCGTGGGATGTTATCGTGAATACGGCAGCACTGCAGCGGGTGCATCACCTCTGGAATTATCGTGTAGTGGTTCTTCCACTGCGTGAGAAGGATGGCTACGTCTCTGTAGGGGACAAACCTATTGTCTGTCGCCTAGATGACGCACGGCTGGACCTGATTCCGTTCTGGGATATTGCAGCCCAGCCTGTCAAGTGCTAGCTAGCAACGAATCGATCGAGAGATGAAGATGTTGAAATAGTGTACTGGGGTGATCGTTATTGCTTACAGAGAGAGAGAGAGGTTGATAGCTTCTTGCATTTTCATCACGGGGTGAAGAGAGTGTTGAGTGTTGTGGTGCCGGGCCCCGGCGTGCTATGGAGAGAGGACACGTTGGACGGAAGTGAGGCCAGTGATGAGTCACAAACACTCGTGCCGTTGATGAGCTTTCGTAGCGTGTGCTGCACTTCGATTGCGGGCGGGCGTTGGTGTGGCGAGAAGCTCAAGCACCGCGTCACAAGTTCCTGGATCTGTACAGGGCAGTCCATCGGCAGCGATGGACGAATGCAACCTGAGCTTACAAGTAGTGCCAGTTGGCTCTGCTCGTCCATGCCGTCATCCATGTCCACGCCCGATGCGAACGGCAGCTCGCAAGTGTCGAGCTCCGTAAACAACACACCCAGTGCGTACACGTCGGCTTGCTCACTTCTAGGCTCGCCCCGTAGCAGCTCAGGGGCTAGCCAAGCAACGGAGAAATCGCTGCGAGAGAACATGGCCTGGGTACCCAACGAACGGCGCACACCAAAAGCGCACAGCTTTGCATCACACTGTTCGGACAGCAACACTCGCTGTGCCTTGAGCTGTGGAGGGTGTAGCGATGTGCTTAAACCTGCCAGTCGCGAGTGCAGATACACCAGCGCATCCACGATGTCCAGTGCGAGTTGCGCCTTGGTCTTGGGCACCGACACGGAATGGAACCACCCGAAGTCGTGTGCGTTGCGGGGCCTCAGCGTCAGCAGCGCTCGCAAATCTCCGTTGGGCATGTACTCGGTCACTGCTGACGGCTGCGCTTCCTGTCGTACCAGGTAGGACGGCGATGTGGGCGAGTCGAGGTCGTACATGTGCTGCGTTGGGTCGTAAAACCCCACGAAAGCCACGATCCGCGGGTGCAGGAGCGAAGCACTGAGTGAAATGTCCGCCATGAACGCTTGACGATACGCCTGCTGCTCTATCAGCGCCGGAAGCAGGCGTCTCACGACCACCTGGCGATTGCTTTGGCCCTCGATCTTCAGCGTGGCACGGAAGGCCAAGGTGAAGCTGCCTTCGTGCAGTAGTTCACCATCCACGACACTTTGTGGGGGTAGTCGGCACTGCTCCAATGCCAGCGTATTGCATGCCAGCTCGTCACTGGAGTCGCATTTCTCCAGCCAGCACTGCTGCTGCGATCCGTTGGTCACTGGCGATGGTGCTGTGGCGGCTGTCGTGGCTGCACTGCTGGACCCTCTAGCACCACCGCCTGTGCCGAGCTGCTCGAAGAACTCCATGGACGGCACACTGGAAATGTGCGGCAAATGGTGGAACCACTTGCCACCGAACCCCGCGGTGCTGGAAGACCGACGACTGCCGTCAGCCACGATCGCCATCAGGTCGGGGGTCAGCACGCAGTCCACATACTCGGTGCTCTGACTGTGGCTGTTCCGAGGTCCGTTGAAGCTTTGGAGTGTCCGTCGACGGCACATCCACCAGCCCCCTAGAGCGAGGAGAACCGCTGTAGCAGCAACGAGGCCGATGATCAATCCTGTTGAGTCTGAGGATGAGCTTCCCTCGACGACCGAAGATCCGGAAGAACTCGACGATGTCATGAGAGATATCTCACTTGGAGATCGAAGGTGGGTGTCGTATGATACTGCCACGCAGTTAGTGATTCAGTCCGGGTCCGATGACTCCGTCCTTCCCTTCCTCGTAGAGCCAACACGTAAATGAGACGCCCACACAGTCCACACGGTCTCCACTAATACGTGGAATTCCAGCGGTGAGGGCAGGGGTGGAAGATGGCTGACTGGCTTTCGCCTTCCTCGTCTCTGCCGAGATAGTTTATCGATTTGATTCGACTTGAAAGCTTACGGGGAGCCGCAAACGCGGAATGTGGCTGCGGAGGCGCCAGCTGGTGCAGTCTGACACCAGCATCTCCAGCTTCCCTCTTGGCTGGTACTGGTACCGGTATGGTAAACGCTGTTTGACTCACGGGCGGCGAGGCAAATGCATGGAGCTCTTGGTGGTGCATTGACCCCGCGTTGGCTGGGTAAATGGAGGAAGGAACCAGGACGCTTCGAATCCCCCATCTAATAAGGCTGAGCTTGGCCGAAATGCTGCAAAGCCTGGATAGGCAGGATTCCCGCAGTGCTGGTTAAAGTAGAATTTACTGTTACCGAACGCCTGTATCGCGCTGCAACAGCGGAGCTGACGTCGGAGTGGCGGAAGCGTCGCTAAAACTGAAGCGAGCGAGACCTGCGAGCTGCGTGAAGCACCGGAACTGCCGGTGCACAGACGCAATCTCGGTACTACTGTGCATCAGGGCTGCATTCGTCGCGTCATTCGGGTCCGCTTGCTGGCAAGAACTCCTATAATTGCTGTTGCTAGTCACCACTAGCAATTGCATTTGACGATACAGTTATTGGACAAGTCGCGTCGAAACCGACGATGGTTGGAAAGGTCACGTGGAAACACGGCAACTCCAAACACGGGGATCCACTGGTTGTCGACGAATATGGGCACTATCTCGCTCAAGTGAAGCAGCATGTCTTAGTCCATGGTGAGCAATTCCTCCAGTAAGACAAGCACACGTGTTGTGAACGACGACATCGTCACCCGCGTGAGTGCATGTAAGGCGAAATGCTACGCGCCCTGAGGCGCAGCAAGCTGCTTCAGCAACAGGTTGTTTGCAAGCTGCAACCACCACCACAGCAGCGTCTAAGCTTAGTGGCATTCTACTTGTGCATGTGACAACATGATTCAAGATTGATCCTAGCCCTCGCTAAATTGGCGCAGGCGGGAAAGGCGTCAGACTAGTGTCACAGCACCCGAGGGAGACGCCCCGCGCGGGCCGATGAGTTCACGGGGGAGGTAAGAAGCAGTGGTGCGTAACTTCCCTCCCATCCAGTTGATAGATGTACGGCGCGCAGTCGAGAACGATGTGGAGTTCGATGGTGCGACATCCTCGTTATAGCGAGGAGCTCTGCCCGCAATGTGGCCATCGGCTGCTGAGGCCTTCGCTGCCGATGGCCCAACAGGCTGTTGAACAGCAGCGAGGTCCGTGCTCCACCACCACCCAAGTTGGGTCTCAACAGCTCGAGAGAATGAGCCGGCGCTGCCCTGCCATCGTCGCCGCGCTGCCATCCGATGCGTAAAGCTATCTGATGCATCAACGTTGCTCCGGCTCGCATTCAGGCTCATGATCAGCGTGATAAGATGACTGGCAGCTCGCGCCCCTTTTGAGTTATCCACTGCAGATTGACGAAGCTCCCGGTCTGCGGCTCTTTGGAGCACCACCCGATCGATCATGTCGCGGCAAAAAGACAACTTGCCATTGAACCTTCCATACCTGATACCTAGCGTCGCGCCCGTCTACGTTTTGACAAGGGAACAACAAATGCAAGCACTGGTGCAGAGGCCCAGTATCCAGAGCCATTCGATCGCCGAAGAGCCTTTGATAAGCATAAGCAGGGAATGCTCTCGCGGGTTCCCGCTGTCTCGACGTGAGACTGGCGAAATGCCGACACACCAGCAAAAGATTTCCGGGCAACGGCAACCAAGGAATCTGGCGCACGATGTGCAGAATCTGCATTGTGCCCACTTTCTGTGATCTCGTGTTGTGAGCTTGCTTCCGCCACTGTAACGCACGCAGCGGGAGGCTCCGCCGGGAGCTGCGCGTGGCCAACACCTGGCCGAGACATCAAACCGCATATCGCTCGGATCACTTGGACTTTGTATGGGCCTGTCTTGCATTCACCAAAATACGAATCACCACCTGCTCTCGCGGACTAAATCTGCGGGGAATCAACCTGGGATTAACATGGCTGGTCTCGCAGACTAAAGTCATCGGGATTACCTAATTACCTAACAAAATCCAAAAGAATCTTCGCTCAGCAGTGCGCCCCGGATATGCGAGGGAAACACGGTGAATTTCCCCTTCCCCGCATATGACGATTTGTATGCGTGCAAGTTTTCCTTCCGTGTCGGAAGGACTCGATCGCAGTCTCAACCCGCCACCAACTTGATGCAGAATTTCATTACGCGAGTTACCGTTTGAGAGGCACGTCGAAAGTCGAAATGGAGCACCTGGCGCCAATCATGCACCGCCTCGAGCGCTCGAGCGACGAGGAGAACGACGCGCACGCGCCCGAATTCCAATTGATCCGCCGCAAGCGGCCTCGCACGCCCGAGACCAACCACGACGCGGCGTACGCGTTCCCGACTCGAGGCTCGCCGGAGAAGGCGCCGCGCCTGATGGTGCTGCCTGGTCTCGCAGAGCTGTTGGCGGCGCAGAAGCAGCGCAATGAGGGCGTCGCTGCCGATGCTCTATTGGATGTGCTGTCGCGCGCGTCGACCACCGAGCAGGCACAGCAGCTGCAGCAGCAACAGACACAGACACAGGAGGAGGAGATCGAGGTGGAGGACAAGACACCTTGGCCCTCGGCTAAGCAGTACCATGACATCTTCTTGACGCCCAAGAGTGAGCTCAAGATCCCCGTGTACGACCTCGGAGTGGACCCGCGCGGCGTCCCACTGCACCCGGAGTTCATCTACAGCCAGCCAGTTTCCTGCATGTACTTCCTCAAGTGTTCGAGGTTGCTAGGCAAGGGTTCGTTTGGCTTCCCTCGTAAAAAAAAGAACGCGGGTGAGACGACACCCACGACAACCCCCACAGCTGCTACAGGCAAGAAACCCGCGATCAGAGGAGGCAAGAAGGAGTCGAGCAAAGACTTCGAGTGGCGCAAGATGAGCTTCGTTACGGGACTGCCCAAGAAGCAGCCCATCGTGCGCTACATCACAGCCACGTGCTACAGTCGCGCGACCGATGTTGCCGCCAAGAAGAAGGTCTTCCGCATGCATGCTGTCATGCTCGCAGACGAGGCCGGGACAGGAGAGAACGGAGAGTACGTACTCGTGCACATCCGTGCGGGAGGCAACAAGCGCGTCGGTCTTCGTGCTAGCTTGGCCGATGCTGAGGCGCAGCATGCGCCGGCGTCGCCTGGTGCCCACGGAACCACGAACGCGAAGCTGAATGCCGACCTGCTGTGTATGAGGAGGCCCGTGTCGCCTACCAGCGTTGCAGTATCTTCGTACTCGAGCTCGACGGCGTCCACCTCGCCTCGCAATAAGAAGCTGCTTCACACGGAGTTCTCCACCAGCCAGAGCGATAGCTCGGACCACTTGACTAAGGTGCTGACAGGGTCGTCCATGGAGATGAACTCGACGCCGTCTGTGACCCGGCACCCGCTATTCACCACCACGGAGGATCCGAAGGTCGACTCGGCACGCCTAGCGCTGCGGAACATGATTTTGAAGTCGTGCACCTCTCCAGACGAGATGGCAAAGTACGTCATGGGTCTCCAGGAAGAGCTCGTGGCGCTGCAAAGCCAGAACCAGTAAGCTTAGGGCGCGGATTAGGAACTTATAGTTGCAAATAACTGTCTGTCCCTTCAATCCGGATACAATATTTCATGTATTGCGATCCATATCTTGCCGTCTGTTACTGGTATTATTAATACATGTACATGTTATACGGTCCAGGTGCGGCTTTTGTCTTTGTAGGTACTGCCCGCGTGACCTCGGCTTGAGCTTGAGATAGCGTGTTAGTACATGTAGTTGTTGCATGTCAACTTGACATTGTCAAGAGCCTGCGAAAATGAGTCAGCTTTATTGAAGGAACTCTTATCCACCAGGTCTGTTCTCTCATAGTTTGTATGCAACCAAAATATCTCGTCTAGCTTGAAATTTGATTTATTGTGATGATAGATTGAGTCCGTTGTGCAATGGTCTTGTCGGCGGGGTTGAAGCAGAGCTCACCCTGAGCGTGATCGGCGTTAACCGCGAAAAATAAAATAAAAGCAATGGTCTTGTCCAGGCATCTTGAAGAACAAGTCGATTTCATCCACGTCGTAGATGCCAAACAGCGTACTAGCGCTACATAGCATCGTGGACTGGGTACATGTATGTACAAACCTCGAATAAGAGGTCTTCGATAGAGGGCCCTCACGGGATTAATTCCATAGTACTGTAACCTGCAACATTGAGCCATGTTTGCGTTATTGTGCATGTTACTCAAAATTTCCATTGCCGATTCTCTGAGTCAATCGCCGCGCAATCGACATCGACATTTTAGGCGCCACAAACGGCAACCAGAACTCGTAAATATGTGTAAAAAGGAAATACTCCCTCCCCCTACAAACACTGTAGTCTATAATTAAAAGCAGAATCCAGCTGCATCTATTACATGTTCTCAATTTGGACTCCTCGATTTAATAGCCTAGGTTGGACACTGTCCGACATCAAAGAATACTATTACAAATTTCCGAAACACGCAGCGGCTTGTGTGTGCGTTTGGCACTGGCTTATCTGATGTCTGGATACCTACGGATAGGCAGCTGGAATTGGGACAATCAAGCCATAATTGCTCTTTTGCAGCTCTACACGGTTTATGCAGCTCGATTTATTAATAGTGTACATCCACGGTGGATGATCCACCACATGATGCTAATAAATCCACCAAAGGTTTGTCAAAATCATTGCAAGGCACAATACGTAATATGTATTATTTTGCCTTGCATATGATTTTGGCGAAACGAAATATCTTATCTATTTTAAAAAATATTAATAAGATTTGGTAAACTAACGAAACGAAGATTGATTGGTAGCATCTTATGCTCTCAATCAATCCAAAAAAGTATTCGTATATTCCCTGCCCACGTCGGAGACGATCTACAGTTAGTTATCCATCCCAATCGCAATCTTTTAACTCTAGAATTCGCGTACATGCTATTGTTGCTTCCGGTTAGGCATCAGCCTCGCGTACTTGTGGCTTCACGGTGCTATCATAATTAATTCTGAAGCCTGTATTGTATTAACAATCCCACATCGTTTCGAATTTGCACATCATAGAGCTATTCGTGATCGCACGTCATACTTGTTGGCGCATGAGACATTGCAAGCTAGTGCGTTCCAGGCGCAATCCGCCGTAAACGGTGTCCCAGTCCGGAAACCAGAGGTCTATCGCCCAACGATTGCTCACTTTCGAACTGTCTGTCTGTAAAGCAAACGATGACCTTGACAAACCAAGTGATCAAGTTAATTCCACACGATGCGACCCCCGAGAAAATTGTGACAGCGATGGCTAGCGTCTTCGTAGCATTGATTTTTGCTGGTATTATGCTAGTGTACTGATTTGTGAACGAACATGTGGCTAGTATTTTGACCGTGGCTATGCTGGGCCTTGGGGTTCGTTGGGTGTATCGAAATGGCGTGGGTGTCTTGGGTTGGCGTGGAAGCTGGTTGTACAATTCCGACGTAGTGATCGAATCACTAGCCAGCGAGTCACAGCAAAAGGGAACTCTTCGCGTCGTCTGCATCTCCGATACCCATTCAAAGCATCGCAATCTCACGAATATCCCCGATGACGAAATGCTGCTGCACTGTGGCGACTTCACAAACCGCGGAACACACGAAGAAATTCGAGACTTCAATAATTGATTGGTGGGCTGCCTCACCGTCACAAGGTGGTAATCGCTGGCAATCACGACCTCTGCATGGATCACGTCCAGTACGATCTGCACTGGGACAAAGAGTTCCGCCACAAAATATACAATGACCCTAGCGTCTCCAGAGCATTTCTCACTAACTGCATTTACTTGGAAGACGACTGTGTAGTGGTTGAAGGAGTCAAGATTTACGGGTCGCCTACGACACCGCCCATTCCTGGACGAGCGGGTGCATTTAACATACCCCGTTGCTCAGAAGATCAGCACCATTGGAGTAAGGTCCCGAGTGATGTCGATGTCTTAGTTACGCATGGGCCGCCTCATGGAATCTTGGACACAACGTTTATGGGGCTGCACGTGGGAAGTGAGGCGCTGTATAGCGAGGTCATGTCTCGAATTCGCCCGAGATTCCACGTCTTCGGACATATCCACGAGGCCTATGGAGCTACTCGCGTAGACCAGACTGTTTTCGTCAACGCCGCAACCAGTACACTTCTTGCCAAACCTCGTCATGCACCAGTTGTGCTGGACGTCCCCATTAAGTGCTAAGATGTAGTAGTAGTAGGTTCATTGAAGGATCAATTTTTGGGATGCCTTAATTTTATTAGTTCAAGCGTTAGAACTCTACGTATGTCGTCTTGAAGGCTTGTAACCACAGCGAATCTTTCTTGTTACTTAGAGTAGTTGCTCTCTGCTGTTTCAGCGAGTGTTTGCTGCAGGTCCTGTGTCTTTTATTCTGCAATCCCTTTAATATCTGAACTTGAAAGCTTACCAGGACTACAAAATGAAGATTTCAGTTGCCAGATCTTGCGATAGTACATGTTTGTACCTTGGTGCAAGAAGCTCCTTCAAAATCTTCAAAATATCTATCATTGCAGCTTGCCATTGATCACAAAAGTACCTCCGACTAATCTGCACTCTAGTGTTGTACGAACGAATAAAAAATTCCAGCAGTGCTGACACCATGTCTGTCTGGGTTTGTATATGCACCAAGTTCACGTTGTCCCAGTCGAAGCGGACGGATACTTCCAAAATGGATTGCTGGTCTCTCAATTTCGCAGCAATTTTCGCACACCTCCTTCATACTTGCCTTTGAAAAGATGTGGAAATACATGTAGCTGTCACATGGATAGCGCTGAAATGGTGGTCAATAGTATTCCGCAATTTGTTTCAGCTGCTTCAGCTGGATGGCCGTCTGGGAAGCGCAAATAGGCTCCAATTAATCATCAGCGCATCCTCGTCGTTCCCAACGTCGAATGTAGGAACGCAAGGTCGCCTGTGTTGCTGTCGTTTCCTGTGACAATGCCACGGCGGAAAATGTGAAAATGTTATAATTCGTAGGGACGATTCACATTTTCACTCTGCTTGAAACTTTGCATGCACCCGGTATATTTTAGTATGTTTTGATATTATTAGAATAATTCGATCTCGCTGCAGGCTGAGTCTTGCAATCTCTCGTCTTGAAGATGTTGCGCGCTCCCTGTATAGTTACTGTTTAGACCGGTCAAATCCTATGGATATTGTCAGTGTCGTTCCACAGCAGTGCTGCTCGGACTATCCGATGACTTAAACCGCTTGGTTTGGTTTCTGGCTGAATATTGGTTGAAAACACACAAGCTGGCTTCGACCTGTTTAAACCCGCTTTGTCCGGAGTGGTGTGTTCCATGGGCGCGTTCGAACGTGAAGGCTCGGATGAATTTTAGGTGATTTAACAACTTGTCATGGACATCGCGGTGACGAGATGTCAAGCGCGTTGCACCACGCCACCAATTACACGATCACTCAGTGTATGAATAGCAGAAGGTTGGGGTGTGTTCTTCACGATTCGTCCCTGAACCAAGCGTCATGATAGTGATGCAAGTATCAATGACGCAGTAAAAATGGTGGCCATAGTGGTGTACGGCTTGAACCCCGAATCAGCTAGACAACATCGTAAGTATTGCAATTCGTGTGCGCTGTACCGGTTGCGTGACATCACTGGCAAAGCATTTGGCTGCAGGCAAAATTGTACTTGCACTGCGTGTACGTTAGGCTGCCTACGCACGCATTTATAAACGCGGCAAACCTCGAGAACCCAACGAGGCACCGGTAGGGTAGGTTCACACCCCAGGCCATTGTTGGTAGCAGAATGCAATGATTGCGTGAAGGTACGCAACTCGTGTAATACGGACGGTACTAATCATGATGGATGGCTAATCATCATCGACGTAGTCAGTGCACAATGTATGTCGTCTACTTAGCAACCGAACGGTTGTACTTCAAAGTACGTTTTAGTCACACTTTTTGGGATATTTACATTCACGACACATTTTGCTGGCCTTCAGCAACTGTGGTATTGCAGAACACACAATTCGTCGGATGTGGATCCTTTAGCAACAAACACAACAACCGCCGAGCTAGTCAGCGCTTGTTGGCCTGCGCTGAGTTGCTCCCCAGCGGTTCGGCCCTTCCGGGACAGCGGTGTCTCGTTCACGCTGAGACC